>LBNU01006716.1:30917-69068 GCA_014162995.1 Artemisia annua | reverse complement strand
AAAAAAAAAGTTCGTCGAAAGTATATAACAATGCATATCTATAGAAAGATGATTTAATTCTCTTGGCGATGGTTTTTCTTTTCTTTTTTTTTTTTTTTTTTGTAGCTTGAAGATTTACCGTTTGCAAGATATGTTGTTTTAAAAAAAATGGTGGAAAATAAAAATGGGTGGATATGATTGTTTCATTGGTTCTATGACAAATATGAGTTCTATATTGATCTCATCTCCTGGTAGGTATATATAAACTACAAATATGAGTTCTATATTGATCTCATCTCCTGGTAGGTATATATAAACTTGAATGGTGCCATAATTTTGTTTCTATCTAGTGTTTATCTAAGCAACCTAAAACATGACATACTAATATAAGTGAGTACTCCGTTGCAATTTCTTATTGTCACGGAAATATAGTTTCTCTAACAGAAACAATATGTTTGTGATTACTTACTCGAAATTACAATAATCTTTTTAATTTGCTATACTTATAAAAACATAAAGAATCATTAAGTATCTTCTCTAAATCAATAGAGTTATATTACAAAGAGCAATTATAATGTATCAAATGTGCCTTATTATTACAACATAAAGTCTTAATGCACAAATAGTACAAATAACACACTAGCGAGTCTTCTTCGTCGTGCACAAATTCTTTACTTTAGACATCTGGAGGAGCAGGAGCAGGGGCGGGGGCAGGGCCAGGGGAAGCGTCGGTGTATGCGTTCTCTTCCCAAAGCAGTCTTGAAATCTTTTCAATGACATAATTCATAGCGTCAACAACTTTCTCATAAAACCATATAAACGTGGATTTTAGCACGTTATAACTCTTGTAAAGAGTTATAATAGTACATATGATGGCTAAAGCATATCAAGTGAACCACTTTGGTAAAATAGCTGCATATGGGACATAATCCCCGTTGAAATTAAAACAATTTGGAAAATGAGAACTTTGCAACTGTCGTGTTCAATATCACCGGTGAAAGAAAATGCCCATAAAGCCGCAGCAAAATTCACAAGAAAAGCTCCTAAGGAAATTCCTAAACGAGTCTTGTTTTCATTGGTGGCTTCAGTCAGTTGAGCAATTGTTTGCACCAAAGTTGCGCATACCCCTGCGTAGATTGCATATTTCGACTCTTGCAATAACCTAAAATGATCATAAACATTGTAATACACTAGAAAATCTATTAATAACAAAAGCAAATAATAAAAATAAAAAAGAAAGAGTTCACGAATGTTACCTGGCACCTGGATACATTTTAGCTTCTTTGGTCTTTTTTGTTCATGACCTTTGAGATTATGTACCCTGTGATGCTGGTAGTTTATATAGGGAGTTATTTGGACCGTTAGTGGGTTTATGAATCTATTTGAGGGTGTATTTGAACGTATCTGGGGGTGTATTTTGAACTGTCAGTAGTATGACGCATATCATTCTAGAACAACTGACCTGTTAAAATCTTATGAGCCTTTTTACAAAGTATATATGGGCTTAGCCCAGAACGATATTTATAATTCCACAAATTGATATTGTGGCGGGAAAATGGAGGTGGTGACATCAGCAGCATTGTCAGCAACGCCAAAGGGTAAATTAATAGCAGCAGGATACACTTCAATTGCTTCATTTCTTCAATCCCAGCTTTCCATTTTCATTTTGTAATTATAACTTCTTGCATTGACTGTTGGTTATGTTACTGCTTTGATAAAATTATTTACCAAACGAGGTTTTTTGTTTTGTTAGTTCCAAAACTATTGTTTTTACTTGAATGAAATATAGATGACTTTTTTAGTTTTGATATTCTCTCCCAAACACCCCATTAGTATCACTTTACCCTTGCCGTGTGATCATTGCAATTTAAGGAGTGTTAATTAGTTTGTAAATATTCTCAGGTCCAAGATATTTGCGACCGAGCTTCATTCAAGCTATAGTGAGCTTATTCAGTAGATAATGCTGCCGTGTAGTTCTTGAAGCTTAGAGAGCGAGGATATTTGTTTGAGAAGTAATCATTCTTAACTTTACAAAAGACTTTAAGGAAGGGCTGCTTGGTCACCTTAAAAATACCCGATTTCAAAACCTCTATTCTTAAAGAAGTAGAGAGGTGTATTTTTACTAGACCACTCTTTCTGTTTACCTTTAATGTGTAATATTTGCTGGAGGTGCTGAATTTGGTACACTAACCAGTAAATAAAGTTTTTGGTGACCTATGATGGAATTTCGTTGTTCTTGGAACCTTGGTGGACTTAGGAAAATTTATCCCTTTCTCTTTTACTGTGTAGCTGATAGTATTCTATATGAAGAGGGAAAACGCTATTTGTTTTGTCTTGATGTTACTAAGCCTTGATTTGGTCTTTCTGTTTGGATCAACCGTGAGACCTTTCCTACATGGGGAATTTAGAAACAGATTTTTGTAGAAGCAAACATTTGTTGTTTCTCAGATCTGCCTTTTTTTATGAATAAGTCATGTGGAACTTGCTCCTTATATAACGTCAGTAGTTATTAGAGTCTTGTACTTTATCATTTCTTCTTATAAAGTTCTCTAAAAAAAATTTTTAGCAGAAATGATTCATGTTACATCTACCTTTAACATGGTAAAATTGTTCAGGATTCAACCACGTTATGTATTTTTTAATTATATTATGCAGACTATTGTAAATTCGATAGTTAGCAACACTTTTTTTTACCCTTTCTCGTAGGGGCCCGGAGTTCCAGGCATTGGTAAAACACAACTCCGGTATAAATAGTAGTTGTCTGTTTTGGTCATATTTTCTGTTTTTCTTATCGTCTTGTTAACGCGATATACAGAATTCAACTGTCGGTTAATGTTCAGATCCCATATGATTATGGTGGACTTGAAGGCAAGGCGGTTTATATAGGTAAGTTGGCACTTATCATAACCAGTATGTTATTTTAATGTTTAGTGAAAGCTTAACATTGTGTCTTCTATTGTTAGATACCGAAGGAAGCTTCATGGTTGCACATACTTCACAGATTGCAGAAGCTTGTGCTGATACTTTGGGTAACTTTTAACCCGATCGACAGTTTAACAATCTTTGATAGTGTTGCTAGTTTGACCTATTAGAAACAAAAGTCACCCTAATCGTGTTAACGGGCCAAAACTGCTACCTCTACTGCTACATGCTAGCATCAATTTGTATACGCGTGTTTGAGGGGCTGAACCCATTTGTTCTCTTTGATGAGCAGGTTGTTCTACTAAATCAGCTGACAACCAAGTACTCAGATGGTTCATTCCATTTAGCCCTTGCACTTGGTAACTTATAAACAAATTCCAAATCTCAAAACTATCGTCTTATTGAGAACACAATGAAACATGATTTTTATGTGTGCTGTTAAAATCTTATTATACGTGATAGTTGGTCACATGCCTCCACAAACCGGATAATTTTGCATTGGAATGGCAATGAACACTATGCATACATTAACAAAACACATAGATACACATCTGATAATCCAAATAAGCAAATCTTAAACCGTTTCCTAGAAACAGGTTAATTCACCCCAAGAATAAATAAATAAAAAGAGATACGCACATAAGCAAGCAGTCCCAAACGCCTACCTATTTACAGGTAACATCAAGATTTCATGGACCTGCAGATATTCAGCTCAGTTGCTTCTAGATATATAACCTAGATAAAACTCACTGATAGCCAAAATGAAAACCAGTCATCTCATATTTGTTATGTCCTGCATCAACTTCAAGCTTGGTTCCAACTTATGCTATGCCCTAACTGGCCAATAAGATGAGCTAAGAAACTACCGTTGGCCCCTAATTTAACTACTTTAGCACACATCTGGAATTCTTATAAATGAAGGCTATGAATAAATATATAAATAGAGTTACAACACAATGAGCAATATCAGAATGTACGAAATGCTTAATTATTACAACAACACAAAGTCTCAGTACTAATACACAACAACAATACGAGCCTTCTTTGCAGCATACACCGACTTCTTACAAGAGCTATAATAGCAATGAATATGATGGCAAGAAATCCATACCATGTAAACAACTTTGATACCAACATAGACAAAGTTGCATAAGGAGCTAGGATCCCCGTAACCGTGTAAACGATCTTGAAAATGAACTGATCATCGTCTTGTATATCAGCTAGAGCAGAGTTCACGTGATAAGCTGCCAAGGAAATTACCAAGAGCTTCTTGTTTTCTTGGGTGTTTTCAGTGAACTTGATAATTGTTGGCAACACAACTTTAACAAATACCTCTCTGCAATCAAGGTTTCATTTCATTAATTTGAAAGTCAAAAAGTAGGTATATATTGAAAGGAAATAGAGTTGAATTAATTAGATCTATCGTTTTGAACCTTAGATCTTGGCCTCTTGTTATGTGAACTGATCTATTCTGATCGGTGCAGGTTATGGTGGTGGACTGGCGTGTGGAGGCGATAATGATTTTTACGTTATAAAAAGAAAGGGTTTTTTTATGGAGATGGCAGGGTTTAAAAATAAGGGGCAGTTTATTTGGACTCACTTATGACCTGGATGACGTTAGGCATTTTCTACGAAATGTAGTTGGGCTTTATAGAAGAGGCCCAGCCCACAATCACAGATATGATTAACGAAATTACGTTACGTATTTACGTTATCCTAATATAAGTAGTAACTCACTTGTAGTTGTACTTGATTGTTCTTATCTATATCTATACTACTATATAATGCATTTGAGACTATTCTATAATTAGAAAGGCTTAAAATTTAGACTTTTTTCTTGCTTATTATGGAAAGATTTCAAAATCAATTTGTTAGGAAGCAAGTTGGTTAGGAAGTTTGTTAGGAAGCGGTTGGTTGTTCAAACTAAAATTATTTGGCTTAATCATCTCTAATATTTCTACTTATAAATCATGAAGACAACTAAACATGTAACAAAATAACCCAAAATATAATCACACGGTACCCGCCGCCGCATTGCGCGGGTACCGTTCTAGTCAAATTTATATATTTATTTTATATTTAGAGTGTGATGATTTGTTGAATTAACTGTTGAGTTATTCTATTACTCCGCTTACAAGGCTAAAGTGGTTCACATTACATGTTAAGTTGTCACAAGGCTCTTTGTATGTTTTGTATGCTTATATATACTTTTTTTAAAGCTGTATGTGTATTCTATATACTACTAATTGCGTTGAGGCTGCCAAATGCAATAAAAGAATATATACTACTAATTGCGTTGAGGCTGCCAAATGCAATAAAATACTAATTTTTTTTAGCCCAATAAGCTCTAGTCTCTGGCCCAACTTGGTAGCCCAAATATTTGTTATTTTTGATCCGGTGCCTCCATCTTTAAATATTGGTGTCTTTTTTGGCTTTTAGCCATCCCTTGCCGACAAAGAAGAATGAATTGGCATATTCCAGGACACGTGCATTATCACGATTGGCGGAAAGTGAGAGTGGGTGGAGGCAAAAAGACGAGACGCACCATTGTGAATTATTTTGAGAGTTTGTAGTACACGCTCCTTGCCTTTCACTTGCAACTTTGAATATCCCTCATATTATCTCTATATATTATGAGGCAAAAACGTACAGCTCTATAAAGTTTATGTATAATTCTTTTGTTTATATAGCAAAGTTTATTTACCAAATATATAACAAATATGTAATGATTTATACCGCTAGAAACGCCTCCGCATTATAAACAAAACAAATTTAATATTAATACACTTTTAACATACGTGCTTTATAAAAATAAGTTGAAATTAGCAACAAATTAACCCCACCGCAACACACTGGTGTCCGACACAACATTCATTCCAAAATTAAACAAGCCCAATATTGATATGCTTTTGACGCACGTACCGTTTTATAAAAAAAATTTCAAAGTGTAATATATATAGTTTCTAAATAAAAGAACTTTCAAAATGCACACTTAACCTATGAAATAACTTTAAAATTATTCTAAATTTTTTTAAACTATAACGGTCATAATTAGCCCCGTCACAACACACCGATGGCCGGACGTCGTACGACAATTACAGATATAGCTTCACACAACATTTGTTCCAAACATATACAACATGTATCGACAAAAAACATACCACGATCTTACAACGAGAAGCCCCACGCAAACACCCAAACATTATTCGTAAATAATTATCACAAAAAAAGTGTATTTTTAACTGTATTTTTCTTTAGCCAATCGTATATCTCATTGTTTTATGAAAATTATCTCATATTGTCTTACGAAAGATAAAAGCTATAGCAAAAAAAAATACTATGAGGAAGTGAATACTGCTGATTTGCCTCAAATTTGCTTAAAACAGGTGCAAAGTTAAACATCGTAAAAAAATTTTGAAAAAAATAGCCCCGCCGCAACGCGGCGGGCATTACATTCCTTGTTACTCCTATAGGAGAAGAGAATATTATCCCGTCTCGAGCAAAAAGACGTAAAAAAATATTTATTTCTGGATCTTATTTTTAGCCCATGTTCGGCGAAGGTTGAGGCCCAACAATCGGAACGTATGATTTTATTTATTTATTTATTTATTTATTTATTTTTAAAGTTGTTTCTATAAAATTCTACCGCCTTTTGTTTTCTTATAAAAAGCCAAATATATATGGGTATTCTAAACAAAAACAATTCCAAGAGCAGAGATTGATTCGATTTCAAGGTAAGAGAGTTTTTATATATATATATATTACAATCTTACTTATATATTTTTATTAATTAGATAGATAGTAATAATTTAAGGTTTGATTTTTGGATTATGTCGAAAAGAAGTAGAGTTAGCAACGAAGATGATGATGATGTTCTTCCTGTTGAGTTGATTCATCTTATTCAATCGTTGTTGCCTTTAAAAGAAGGCGGGCGCACTTGCATCTTGTCAAAGTCATGGCTATGCGCTTGGTATACCCTCCCTATCCTTAAATTAGTGCCTCCTGAACATAGCATATGGTTGTTGCCAACCCCCGAAAACGAAACAAAGTACAACAAGTACATTCATACCACTTTGCAAAGATACCACATACACAACACACCCATTCAATCTTTTCATCTTCTGTTAACCATCATTTCTAAAAAAACCCTAGAGGACGTCGAAAATTGGATACCCCTTGTAGTTTCCAAAAGTTGTCTCAAAGAGCTCTCACTTGATATCAGGGTTTCCCTTGATGATGATCAATCTCTCACTTTGCCAAATGAGTTATTCTCTAGCCAAGGCCTACATACAATTCATGTAAAATCTGAGTATGCCACCAACCTTCGTCTTCGAATTTGTTCCACCAATGTCATCAACTGTGTCTCTTTACGTGTACTGGACTTAGAATGCGTCTTTATAAATCAAGACATGTTTAACAACTTGTTGTCTAATTGTAGCTTGCTTGAGAAGATTAGGCTTAAGTGTTGCCAGGGCTTGATCAATGTCAAGGTTAAAAACCTTCTTCGTCTTACCGAATTGGACATTTACTCGGTTGAAGACAACGATCTTTGGGAGATCAACAATGTACCAAGTCTTTGCTCCTTTTTTTACTGCCATCTATTTGCTTACAGGAAGCCTATACCGTTTCAAATGGATTCATTAGCAAGCGTGACACAATTATATATTGATGGTGATCTGATTTTTGACAATTCGTTTTTGGACACACTCGAATCCAAGTTTCCTGTGCTCGAGAGTTTGACCCTCTTAATTAATCATTGGGAGCTCGAAAACATGGTTTTCGCTAGTGCTTCGCTCAAGTGGTTGACCCTAAACCTTGATGCCAGCCCGGTGGTCAACGTTCAAGTTTATGCTCCAAAATTAGTTTCTTTCATCTATACTGGTAAAATACCCGGCCTCCTTTTCCAAACCGCTGCTCCCAAGCAAGTTAAACTTACTTTCAATTCATGGGAACCTTTGGGTCATTCGTACTTTCTCAAGATTAGGGAAGCACTCAATTTATCAAGCAAGTTTGACATCAACATAAGAAGTGATAACCTTGATTCGGTAGTGGGGCGTTTGAACATTGATGTTGATGATCTCAGAAGAAGGGTACTCTTGCCTCCGGTTACGAACGTTCAACTTGAACTTGAAACATGTTTAGATGAACACATGTGGGAGCAATCGCGATTCTTTGATGCATTTTTCTTGATTTGCCATCCGAGTTACATAAGGTCCCGTTACCTGGTGATTAGGAAGATGATGGAAGGGAATACGACTGATCAGCTAAAAGAAGTTTTATTGAAAAATCCTCATAATGGAAATTGGGAGGCTCTAACAACCTCTTGGAAAAGCGTTCTTCACACATACACTGATTACACTGGTCACCTGGAGTGCAAACTAATTTGGTTTGCTCAATAGAACATGTGTCTCGATCAGATGATAATGTGAAGGCGAAGATCCAGGATAAGGAAGGCATATATCCCTTCAGGACCAGCAGAGGCGGATGGACGTACCCTTGCAGAAGGAGTCCACTCTCCACCTTGTCCTACATCTTTGTGGCGGTAATTGAATTGAGGATCTTTTCTTATTAGTGAATGTTTCTTTGTGAATGTTGTGCGTTATACTCTTTACAAGTGTTTATGAGCTATGTGGTATCTGTCTGATTTGAAGTAATATTAATTCTGTTTGGTGACTTAATGTTTTTGTGTATGTTCATATGGCTTTGATTTGTTATGTGTGAGCATATATATGGTTTGTCTAGCATCAAGACTTCAAGTGTGCTAAGTGTGGCTTTGACTTGGTTTGTGTGTGAGGATATGATTTGTCTCATTTGCTTAAAGCATAAACCTAGCTCAAGTGTGCTCAGTGTGCCCTGAACATAAAAGATCTAATTAATACCTATATTTTTATATATGAACAGTCAACAAAGTAATGGCCTTTCGAAGATGTATGAACCGTCTCCAATGTGGTGTTTCTTAGTTATGACCCTCTCACTTCCATTTGTCTACCATTAGCTGTTATGATATTATGTGTTGGGCAAATGTTTTATAAAGGTATCATACTTGCCACCATTTCTTTTTTTTGGGTATCGAACAAATTTTTTTCCTTATATGGGTACTAATCTTTCAAATTCGGTCTTTTTGGGGTATTTTGTGACCTTTTTGCCCCTCTCAGCTAATAGGAGTTTTAATAATTTGAATGGCAAAAATATCACAAAGTACCTCAAGAAGACCGAATTTGAAAGATTAGTATCCGTATAAGTAAAATTTTGTGTACGATACCAAGGAAAAGAAATGGTGGCAAGTATGATACCTTTATAAAACATTTGCCCTTACGTGTTTCTTATATACTCTTACGCTTTTGTAGAATGAGATCATTCACATTAAATTATCTTCCTTAAAAGTAGTTTTTAACCTAATATATGTCTAATGTTTAAAAGAGTTGTGTAGTAACTGCAAATGCCTGTGAGTCAGGATGATAAGAGCTCTATGATTTTGAACGGGCACTTATGATTAGGGCTTTTTCATAAGTTGTGTTGTTGCTATAGTATGTTTGTGATATCTAAAGGGGCCTTAACTGTTTATTTACTTCTGTAAGATATTATGTTTGGATTAGTTAGAATAAATATTAAGCATTTTGCTACTGCGAGAGAACGTGATGTATCTCAACTTAACTCATAGAACTGGAAAAGTACTATGGGTTAAATTGATATAAGCTCTTTTAACTGTATTCTAATAACAATCCTGCAATATGTTAATCCCTTTGGTTAGTTTATGGGTGCTATGCAAGTATGTCCATTGGACACTTGGTCGTTGTTCTCCATAATTTGGTAATGGAAGATTAAGAAACAACGAATGTCTCTACTTCCAATCAAGATTCATAGTAGAACCAAGCTATGGCTAATGAATCATGTCAGATTACATAGACTAGATGGGTTCGCATATAACTTGCTATCCAAACTAGTTGATCTGTTGTGATAACCAGTCGACTATTCACACAGCCTAAAACCTAGACTTTGAAACTGCCATTTTATAAGGCCTTTGTGTTTAAAGAACTTGAGAGTTTTTTTNAAAAAAAAAAAAAAAAAAAAAAAAAAAAAAAAAAAAAAAAAGAACTTGAGAGTTGTATATGGCCAGAACATCCCTTTCTGTTTGGATACATTTTGGGCAGAGGAATAAGTTGCAAATAAGTTATTGACATCAGTATGTTGTTTTATTATCTAGTATTATGCTTTAGCTGTAATTTTTAGCTTTTTATTAATAGAATTTTCTTTATTCTTTTTCCTGATTAGGTGCAGTCGTGGAAGGCATTGGTTAACACAACTCGGGTATACGTTAGCATTTGATTTTTTTTTTAAATTTTTTTTTGGCCACATTTTTTGTGTTCCTTATCATACTCTGCTAACACAAGTAAAAGTTAGCATTTGCCCTTTATTTATTTATTTATTTTTGGCTCCAGGCATTTTTTATTATTACATTATGTGTCTTCTGATGTTAGACACCGAAAGCAGCTTCATAGTTGAACGTGCATTACAGATTGCAGAAGCTTGTTGTGATGACATGGCAGAATACAGTCACTTGTACCGAAGGAGTCTCAGCTTGTGAAGTTGGGAAGCAACCCAAAGATTTTCTTGAGAATATATTCTTTTTTCGTCTCTGCATTTACACCGAGCAAATTGCACTCGTTGATTTCTTAGAAAGGTTCATTACAGAGCATTAAAATGCATAAAAAGGTAATAAACTCTGGTCAAATTACTATGTCATTTGACCAATTGATTTTTGTCTAACATCCAATGTTGCAAATTTGAAAATGCTTGTTCCTTAACTAAAATTTCTCCTTGAATGCGATTGAACTTTTGCCTTATAATTTATTTTGTTGTTCTATTGTTTTGACGGGTTAAGGTAGTTATTGTTGATAGCATAACATTTCACTTCCGTCAAGATTTTGATGGCATGGCTCTTAGAACTAGAGGACTTGGTGGAATGACTTTAAAATTGATGAAACTCCATATCGTTTTGTAAACCTTCATTTTGGTTTATTGAGAACAAGTCAGTTAGAGGAGTATATAATTGGGGTCAAACTAATGCCTGGAATTAGTGGTTGCAAAATGGGTTGGTCGGATGAACAGATCTAAACGGTTAACTTTAGTACGGGTAAAAATGCGTCTGTTCTAGACTAAGTGACCCTCAAACACTTTTTCTCTTGAGTTCTGTAGATATTGAAAATATGATCAAAGTATTTGATAATCTAATGTCTGAAAGAAAACGAATTTGGTGATTTAATGCATTTTGAATATATTTTGGGTAAAATTGGACCCATTGAACCTTTTCTCCGTAATAGCAAAATTTTAGAAAATTACACGTTTGACATATCAGAGACAAAAAAAAAATAGCCCGAATCATATATACGCCAAAATTGCCACCTATACGTGTACAAGCTGGCATCGGCTTGTGTATTGCATGTAGGGAACCCCTTTTTCCCTTTGATAAACAGATTCTTATACTGAATCAGGTGACAACCAAGTACTCAGATGGCTCATTCCATTTAGTCCCGGCACTTGGTAAGTTTTAATCAAATTCCAAATCTCAACACTATTTTATCTTGGGGAACACAAGTAAACATTAATCTTATGTATGCTGTTAATCTTATTTACAGGTAATACTTGGTCACATGCCTCCACAATCGGATCATTCTGCATTAGAATGGAAATGAACGCTATGCATACATTCACAAGTCACCTTCTCTCAGACCAGCATCTGCACCATATTCTGCGACAGCTAAAGAAATCAGGAAATTGGCTACAAGCACCAAAGATTAAAAAGTATGTAAGTTTATCTTTCATTAGGAAGATGATGATGATGAAGAGAATGCCCATGATCCCATTATAAGTAGCATCCGTCATGCTCATGTTCATGATTCTTTGTCAATTTAACATTTTTTATTCTTCCCGAACTGTGATCACTAGATCATTTATTCAATGAGTAATTTTGATTTGAGTATGTTCCAAGTCAAGTTGGGTAACGGCTCAAGATGAGAACTGTTGATGGTCAGGAAAGTTGGGTAACGGCTCACGATGAGTAACTTATTAGTAAGGGAATACGACAGATTCGGCTGGGTTAGACTGACCGAAACTATGTTTGTGCAAAAAAAGAGCTTTTTATTGTTGTTTGACCAATTACCCTCTAAAATATGAGTGCAGAAATTACAATATATCAGCAATAATCTAATTAATAAAAATGATTCATTATGTTTTGTACATTAAAAATACACCTTGTGTGGCTTTCAATATGTTTCAGTTTCAAGTTTAATGAAGTTTTTTAGTATACCCATTTGACCTGTCAAAGAATAGATAACCCGAATTGACCCATTTTAGGCAATCCTGGAATCCCGAGTTACGGTTTGGGGGATTGATTACATGGCTGAATACCTGAATCTCCCATTAAGGATTCCGGATCAGGTGAATAGTACATTTTAGGGGCTTACAATCTTCTGACCTAGGACATTCCCTTATGGAAAACTGAATTAGGCTAGCAAATAAAATGATCCATTTTATGACAGAAGCCAAACAGCTATACTATAGCAATTCACACAGGAATTTATATTCAAGAGCATTATAATACCAAAACAATAGCAATAAACAACTTGTGATTCAGCACTTTTGATACCTATGAGTTATGACCCTGCATATAATAGTCAGCAACCATTTTTTTTTTTTTTTTTTTCAGTCCCCATTCATACTAATATTCCAAACACCAGCAACTTGTGTAACGTCAGATGTCGCACACCCCTTTTTGTTTGGCGTGAACCAGATCATTTGCTGGAGCTGATAATTTGGTTTTCACACCGTCTTATGTAGGTGAGAAAATGCTATTTTTTTCTTCTTCTGAGCAATGGGAAGATGCCATCTGTTTTCTCATAGTTTTCTTTTGCTTAGTTAGTAGTCACATTTGGTCTTTCTATCCGGATCAACCATGAGCCCATGCCCTTAATAGGAAACTTAGAAATTGAAAACTAGCAGAGATGAGGGTTACATCTTTCACTTCTCAAAGTTGACCTAGGACATTGCCTTATGGAAGACCAAGTTAGTTGAACATATAGAATGATCCATTCTATGGCCAAAGCCAAACAGCTACACTATAGTAGGTTGCACAGAAACTTACACTCAAGAGTATTATAAACGAAAATAATGGCAGTCAGCAAACAACTTGTAATCCAGCACTTTTGATACTTCTGACCCTGCATATAACAGTCAGCAACCATTCTTCTGTTATTTTGTGCCCATTCATGTTAACATTCTAAACACCGGCAACTTGTGTAGCACACCCATTTTTGTTTGGCGTGAACCAGCTTTTTTGCTGGATCTGGTATTTTGGTTTTAATACCAAACTTTATCTTATGAGTAATGGGAAGATGCTATATGTTTTCTCATAGTTTTCTTATGCTTAGTAGTAGTCACATTTGGTCTTTCTATCCGGATCAACCATGAGGCATTCCTTTAATAGGAAACTTAGAAAATGAAAAGTAGTAAGAGCAAACATCTCTTGTTTCTAATAATCTGGAAGCTGGAAGTAAGCGAGTTGCTCATTCAGGTACACCAATTCTCTAAATAACTCAAATATGATTAGTACCCTTGCAGATTATTGCAATAGTTTGTAAAGTTGATAGATACCACAATCTGTTTCTGATCTAGTGTATCTTTAAGCAACCTAAAACACATTTAATTAATAACGGAATACTTCATTGCAGTCCCTTATTGTCATGAAAATTAAAATACAGTTTCTCGTATAGATCAAGGGGGGTGTTTCAGTGTTTGTGATTACTTATTAAAAACCAAAATAACCTTTGTAATTTGTGTTACTCTTAAAAAGCATAAAAAAGCAAAAGTTACACTGCTCACCGACATCATTATGTTATTGCACCCCTTAAGTTAGTAGACAAGTATTAACAATTTAGAAAATAAGAAATTAGCCATTGATTTTTCGCAGACACGATAACAAGTTCAGATAATTAAATAGGTAATTGCTAAGCAATCCCAAACACCAAGCTAGATTAATCACAAATTACCACTAATTAACCAGATGTAACTTATAACTAACTACATAAAACTAAGTTGCTGAATAATCCAAATCATCAGTTCCTTGACCCGATGATTTTACCAAACCCAAACACGACCTCGAAAAACTACCCTCCATCATTACTGCAACAATTTCAAGCTCTGCTCCTTAAGGTACTTGTAAAATAACAACATTGGCTTCAAGAATAAACTTAAGCATATATACATACCTGCAACTGCAAGTATGAAATCACCTTTTGATCGTCTAGCAGCGACCCCATTCCAGTTTACTCCGTTCAAATTTTGCAGCGCTAAACAAAGAATAAAAACATACCGACGGATGTAACATGAATAGGGATTTGTTGATAATGGGGCCAAGATTAACCTAATTAATCTGCCCACATATACTAATACATCAATTAAGGCTTTAAAATAACTGTTTAATTATATACTTAGAGAAAATAACACCTGAATATTGATTTTCCGCCCAAAAATCATATAATCATAAATCATCCTCTATAAATCAAGAGTTATATTACAAGAATCAATCACAATGTATCGAATGTAAGCATTAAAAAATAAAATCTTGATACACAAAATAATACATATAACACACTGGCACGAGCCTTCTTTGGCGTGCAGGAATCCTTTAGTTTACACGCTAGCACGAGGAGGAGCTTGAGCAGCATTGGTCTCCGATTGATCTCCCCATATCAGTTTCGAAAGCTTTCCAATCACATGTTTTGTAGCATCAGCAACTTTCTTATAAGCCCATATGAACTTGGATTTTAGAACGTTATAACACTTGTAAAGAGTTATAACAGTGCATATGATGGCAAAAACATACCAAGTGAGCCAATCTGGTGCCAACATAGAAAAAGCTGCATAAGGAGATAGGATCCCCGTAAAGATGAAAACGATTTTGAAAACAATAACTTTCCAGTGATTGTGTGGTATATCGTCGGTGAGAGTTAACGCCCATAGGTCCGCAGCCAAGTTCACAACTATAGCTCCTAGGGAAATTCCCAAGCGTATATTATTTTCATCAGCAGATTCATCAGCCCTTTGTGCAATTGCTTGCACCACGATTCCATATACGGTCAAGTAAGCAATATATCCTGCCTTATGCAATAGCCTGAAATGACCATAACAATTCATTCATCAGAATTTCATTAACAAAAAGTAGAGGTGGCAAAACGGCGGCTTGGGTAATGGGTCAAAACAAAGACCATAACCTGGCCACCAAAAGAATTTATAAAATTTAGGTTATGTTCATCAAACAAAAAATAAGTTATATGTTTTTTTGGTGCAAAAGGTGAATATATATTATTAAGCACAAAGGCAATTAACATCAATATAACAAGAGTATTAGACAGGCCTAAACTCTTTTTTATCACTACTCATACTAAAAATGGAAATACAATTAACCATCTTAGACAACAAAGATACTACTTTGCCACCATACTGCTTCTATATCAGATAGCACAAATCAATCAGAAACTGCAGGCAAATTAGCTCCAATTTGCAGGCTTTGAGCAGTTTCAATTCACCTTTTATAGCACCAATCCCATCTAACTACATTTCCATATCACCTTCCCACCAAGACCATTCAACCAGCATCCACAATGATCAAGGTGGGAAAAGGTGTATGGCTTCATTAGGAACCCATTCACTCATCCAGTCAAGGGCTCTTCAAGGATTCCTACATTTCCCTCTTTACAAAAGGCTTCAGAATCCTTGAAACACTCACCTTGAGGGAGACCAACACCCTTACCTCCTATGGCAGTGTATAGCTTGGACCAAGTAGGTTCATCTTACACGCCTCACTATTCCAAGCTTTCATACACTGCCCACCGTGCTTACTTACCCTCCTCAACTGGAAACCTACTTTACGGACCTTTAAAGTTTATTACATCAGTAAAGATACTAAGTAACAGACTGGAAAAGCCCAAGTTACAAGGCCATCAGTTGAAGCAAGCATAAGAATTCTCATATTCCAGGGACGGAATTGAGAAAATTGGATAAACCAATCATTATTAATTGCAGGTTTTTCATGAAAATCACCCTGCAAATCCTTGGGGATTACAGATTCCAACATAATTGCAGGTTTTTGAACTGTTGAACTGGTTTATAATTGAAGGGATGGGTATTTGGCCTGTCAGGTGAGATGTATATGAACTGTGTGTTGAAAATACGCTATCTGGACCCTTTAAAGATACCCCTATTGAATTTGAAGAAAAATGCTTGGTTGGTCCCTATGGTTTTTATGATTTCACATAAAGTCCTCCTTACCAAAGTGCACTAGTGGCCTCCAACATTGAGGTTTCACCACCTCGGGTCTGAAAAAAATAATTAATGTTGTTAAATGTTAAATATGAGGATATTTCACCGTTTACATATCTGGACAATTCTATAACTCACATACACGCGCAACATTAGTACAAACATCTATCGTCTTCAATATCCTTTTCACACCTCTTATTGCAAACAAAACTACTATAATTTTTTACAGCTAACGAGTTTATCGAAGATAAAAAAATCACCAATATTGGGTTTTGCAAAGGCAATAATCATCAAAAAGATTAACATTACACGAAAAGTTATCCAATTCATATCATAAAAAGATAAAAATATGAAATTAACCCAAAAAACCAATTGTGAAATACATATATTTGAAAAAGTCATGACCTTCAACAGTCATTACAATGGCCACAACACCAGAACTAAACCTCCAACACATACTACCACAACTAGTCACCAAGACTACCTTAACCCTACACTGATAGTTCTTATGATTTTGTTGGATTTTCCACCTTACGGGCGTTTGATCTTTTTTATTGCACACACTCCTTAACTTGGAAACTATGAACCTTAGTATTTTTCCCGATAGTATCACTTGTTACTTTCTTTGGTTAAGTCCCCACATATACTGGTACATGATTGCATAATAGTCATTGTGCTTTTAACTTCATTGTATTATTAGTTGCTTTAATTAAGAATATTTAGGGAAGAAGATGAAGCTAGAAGTAAGAAAAAGATGAAGAAATTAAGGGTGAATGGGTGATTATAATCATGTGTTGCACATGAAGGGATTTAATGGAAAAAGTCATGGATGTTGGAGTTAGAGATTACTAGGCTTGAGAATTAGAATATGAGTGCAAAAACAAGTTAAAGGGCTATAGATGAAAGTTTAACCAAGCCACAAGGA
The DNA here is from genome assembly GCA_014162995.1 of Artemisia annua. NCBI lineage: Eukaryota > Viridiplantae > Streptophyta > Magnoliopsida > Asterales > Asteraceae > Artemisia > Artemisia annua. Next base: position 51,925 of record LBNU01006716.1, on the reverse strand, counting down.
CCATCTATTTAATTTATTTCTAGTTTTAATTTGTTGATTACAGCTCATTTTGGACTGGCAATGACTACCCAGTTCTTTTTTAACTCTTATGTTCACAGGAGCATCTGTGCACTTTTTATTGAATCGGTCAAAAATTACGTATTTGAACTTTTATTTTTTTTTAAAACAGCAACTTTTTCACACATATTTCACAATATATCTTACAAATACCTCCAACGAAGCTTGAACCCACAACCTCTACGCAAACTAAACACTACGAGTAGTAAAATATGATTTAAAAAGAAGAAAAAATTTGCTATTTTTACATGTTTCTTTTTGTTATTTTTTTCAACTTATTATTGACTATCTAATAGCATACTCCAAATGTATCATTGAATGTGCAATACTATAGCATCAGGGTACAATTCCATTACATTGTTTCATTTTCTTCTATTTCATCTATTAATCTCGCTTTAGGTATTACCATTTTGCGTCATTTCGTAGTTTATAGTGCAAAAACTAGTGAATTGACTGCTCTTATATATTTTTGTTATTTTGTAGTTTTCAAAACTATTCAATTTATTGGTGCGTGATTAATTTGTCTCTGCATAAAAATATGTCAAATTTTCCACAATTAGATGTTATTATACTATCTGTTTCACATGTTCCTATTATTTTGTACAATGAGATTATGAGAATATGAGGTCATCGACATTATGTAACATATTGTATTAAAGTTATCTAAACCTGGAATTTGTTAAATGTTACGAAGAGTCATGCTCTATGTGGATAAGGATGATAAGAGGTTTAAAAGTTGCACGGGCTAATTTCGGATTAAGGCGTATTTAGAATTTAGCATGATGGCTTATTGGCTTACCTATGTTGTGATATTGTTTGCATACACTTTAAGGGTAATTTGGTCCAGGTGAATCCAAATCGAAAGCCTTCTACGCCAACTACATACATGCTCTGCATTACAAGGCTAGAGTGGACTACATGAATATGTAGCATTAGTATTTGCAACTTATGAGATAGTTAACTTATTGACCATTATGTTGTTCAGTTAGCTTTCTGTTAGTTTTCTGGAAGGTTTGAAATGGCTCGTAGCAAAGTAGTGCTAGTGTTCATGAATCAGATAATTCAATATGCTGTAAATATCTATCTCTGATCACTCAAACTACTGTACTCTATCTTTCTTCTTCTTTTAATCCTCAAATCCCATTATCTTATCAACAAAACAAATTAGGCCAAACCAAGGATCACTGATTCAACAACAGGAAATGAGGCAATCACCTCAAATCATCCATGTATCGTTCTTCACAAACTTTTCTATATAGCAATATGTGTTATACTTAAACACACCAAAGAAACTAAGAAAGCAACCAACAACAAACAGTATGAAAAATAAGAATCTGGTCAATTTGAATATATCTTTACCAGTCATCAACATCACGTTCACATGCCAAAAACGCAAACATCAAGCAGATAAAAGTGTATCATCTGAAAGGAGATAAAAGGGAAACAACTTTACGGAACAAAGAAACACAATGTTAGGTTATGCTATCTTATAAGCCTAAAAGCACAGGCACGAGCCCAAATGAAACATGGATTCCTGTGCCGTATGATAACTTCAAATATCAAAATGGTTTGAAATATGGACAGATTCACTTCACATTTATGTGAGGATCAAACATAGTCAGTACACAGATACCATAGCAGAAGCACAATTTAGCATAAAACTGACTACAAATATCTGCTAATAAGAACATTAGCAAAACACGTAGATTGTTTGAGCAGACACAACCAGATAGTAAAATAAGCAAATCTTAAAACTGCGGGTTATTTCGTCCCCAAAATAAAAAGAGATTCGCAAATAAGCAGATAAGCCAGCCTATTAAGTAAGCAATTCCAAACGCTTAGCTATTCACAAGCCTAGAAAACTAACAATATTTTGTGGACTAGATTTGTGATAAGATATTCAGCTCAGTTGTTTCCAGATATATAACTGAAAATAAAACTCATTAGGCCAAAATAAAGCCATTGATCTAGGATACGCAAAATGACTCACCTACTTGACTGCATTCAAGGCTATGCTATGTCCTAACTGGCCGATAAGAAAAGCTAAGGAGACTACCGTTGCCCCTAATATAATTAGTTTGATCTGGTCTGATAAATGAAGGCTATAAATTATATTCATGACAAAATTACATATTTCAGCATACACCAACATCATCTTCTATATTTAAATAGAGTTACGACACCTTTTTCCTTTTCACTTGCAAGACATCAATATGACAATATACAGTTTTATGACTTTATCATAATATTTTCCTAACTTTACTGTCGCGTGAATGCCTCCAGGTCAATCCTAAATCACATCAGCATTCACCCCCAAACCCCAGTAACATCGCACAGTATATATACACAATCAAATATGATGAAAAAATTGGGAGTGAACTAAATCTAACATTTGAAAATATTATGATAATAAACAAGAGGACCATTGCATAACGCTTGAGCTCAATCGATCAGGGAGAGCAGCAGCCCACGTAGTCAAATCTGGCAACGGTCCCGAGAAGGCAAGATAATTTCCACCGTCACTTTTTGGCATCATTCTCCAGTTTACCTGTGAGTCTCTTTATAGTTAGGGATAAAGATACGAAGCGCAAAATAAGGTCTATTTGATAAGTGGTCTATCTGACACCATACTAATCACATATAGCTGCATTATGCACTTTATTATCAGAAATCTCAACAATAACATAAGTAAAGGTACCCACTTGTCCAGGAAATGCTTTGCACAAGGTGTTGAGGGTGGAATTTTTCTCGCAGAGGCCATCAGTTTCATTATTAGTTGATCCACCACAATTGACAATGAGGCGACCATTTGGCATCAACTTATCATTAATATCCAACCACGTTTGTACCTGTTGTTAAAAGATAAATTGATCAAACAAGCATTATAAATGAAATGATATGAAACAACTCACTAATACATACCTCTTGCAACTGGGGCAAAACCTCTCCACCAGAAAACAAGTCGACAACAATACCTGCAACGTCATAAATTTACATAATCAAATACAAATAATAACAAATCAAAAGTGAGTTTACTAATAAATTACCAGCATATCCTCCAGGAATGGAAGTGGATGGGGAAAGTGCATCACCAATATGTACGTGAAGAATGCCGCCACCTTCGGTATGCTTTTCAAGATCAGACAAGCCAAGATGCTCTCTTGCTTTATCAATCAGCTGAGAAGAAGTTGTATTACGTGCAGCGAAACTCATAGAAAGATGAATATCAAACTAATAAGTAGAAAAAAGTTTACAATTTCATCAATCTCCCAGCCATGTAGGTGCAAGGAAGGCCACAAGGTAAGCATCAAATGTGCGGCTGTTCCACCACCCTGAGACGATATTTCCACTTACGTAGATACTAGATTATACGGTATATTAATTCAGGCATAAATAAATAAAGAAGATAGAGTTAATTAGTTACCAAGCCCAAAATAGCAATAGGACCGTCTGGAATGATGGGAGGTAAGGAAGCAAATTCATCCTTTAATAAAAAGGACAACAACAGAATTATTAGCACATGAATACTCCGTTCATCCCAAAATAAATGTCCACTTTGAATTTTCACACAGTTTTAAAAAATATGAAATACTTGTTCATCTATACTCACTAAAATCTCTTCTGATTGGTTAAAGTACCAAATTGGGCATTTATTTTTGGTATAAGTGGTAAAATGGATGGGTCGGGTCACAGGTCTAAGTGGATTTCGAGTCTAAATGAGCCCGGGTCTAGATGGGTAAATTTTCTTTTTATCTTTTTTTTTTTCACTTTTTTCATATTTTACTAAGAAAAAAAACCTTTTTTTTTTAAATGACCAAAACCCATTTAGACCCGGACCCAACCCATCTAGACCCGACCCATTTTAACTTATGTTTTTAGAAGATCCATTTAGACCCGGACCCGTTTAGACTTTAGACCCAAACCCATCTAGACCCGCCGGCCCACCTATTTTGCCACCTCTAAACTTGACACATGTTTAACTCACAAGTCTTAAATTGACACCTCTAATCTTTGGAACAACTCAAATTAACAATGTGGACATTTAAATTGGGACGGAGAGATTATAAAAACTGGAGGAGCATAAAAATAAGAATATACATACCCAATAAGAACCAGTCCATGGATCTCCATCTTTATTAAAAACACTATGAACATTGTCTACAATTAACAAAAGAATTCAGGATAGAATATCATATGGAAAACTGAAAGAAGTCATAAGAAATGAATATACGTGTAGAGTCAAGGAGGAGCATCCGTGATTGAGGTGTATCGATGATAAGTATGTCATTGTAACTAGTGTTGATGTTACTCAACACCTGAAACTCAACTTGTTCTACTTGTTCTTCTTTAGCAGCAGCTGAACCTGAACATAACAACCGCCTGCTGCTGGTCTTTGTTTTCTTACTAACTAAATGACATTGGTTCCAAGTACAACTATATGGTTTGAATTGATGGTAACCCAAATGATGACTGGGTACTGATACTGTTGTGGGAATTGTACAGCTACTGAATGATAATATCATTTTCCTCTTCCTTGTTCTTGTATCAGGATAACATTACCTTTTTATTTTATTTAGAAAAAATTACATGTTTAGTCCTTGTAATTTACTCAAATTTTCAAAATATTTGCATTAATAGTCCCTATTTTGAAAATTAGAAACTATCCGTGTAATAATGATAGGGACTACCCGTGTAATAAAAAAATATGGATTATTAACAGATGATCCCTATTTTTCAAATAAGGAGCATCGATGCAACTAGTTTTAAAATAAAGTATCACTGGTGTAATTAGACGATGAGTGATTTTTTATAAACCATGTGAACGAAACATGTAATTTTTTCTTTTATTTATTCTTATTAATTTATTTTATTTCAAGTCGAATCAATATATATACAATGCACAATTCAATACTCTTCCGTCTCAATTTATAAGTTCACGTTTTTATTTTGGGTTGTCATCACTCATAACTATCATATATTAACCGACCAAAAAAGATTTTAGTGATTAAAAATTGTAATTGATTGGTGAAAAGTGTAATTAGCGGGAATTTCTTAAAATGCGTGCAATATGAAAGTGTACTTATAATTTGAAATGGAGTAAGCAAATTGCAAAACTATGTTTGGCCAAATTGCAAACGCAATCCTAACAATTTTAAAAGTCCATGCATAGTCTCTGTGAGCTTGTTAAAAATTTCGGTGTGCAATTATCGTCTCCGACGTGCTTACACTTTCAAAGTTGCATTTGTCTCGTGACATGCGTCATGGATGATAATTGCACATTAAAGCTCCACATAGGGGTGGATTTTCAAAATTATAAGATTGTGTCTGCACTTAGACAAAACCACAAGGATATTTTTGCAGTTTACTCATTTTTTATCTAAACAAGTTAGCTCAGTGATCAAATGTTTTCACAACGGCTTTTAGGTTCAACAGTAACTAGGTAATTATCTTAATGGTAGCTAGGGAAAGGGTTTTGAAACGATCATAAGATACCCGGTTAGACTACGTACACGTGAGTCAAAAATTCACCATTTCAGATTGCCTAAACACAGTTTAAGGTATATGGTTATATAGTCTTGAGTTTCATTTTTTGTATAGGGCTTCTATTCTTCGACTATAACTAATCATAAGAAATTCACAAAATCGCAAAAGGAAAAAAATAATATTGTTTGTTTATCAATGCATGTAACATCAAAATTTTAAGTGTATAATTTTATTTTACTTTTTACCACTTATATGAAATTAGTTAGATGTAGATTAAATTCTGACAAAAACAACCTAAAATACGGGCAAAAATAATACTACCTCCGTCTCAAAATAAATGTCCAGTTTGACTCTTCAGAGTCAAATTGGTTTAACTTTGACCTTATCTATTTTTGAGGGTGTTATATAATATTTGATGCAAAATATATGAATGGATTGGGTTTTAAGTGTATTTTTCATTGGTATAATTTTTCATCAAGTGTTATATAACACCAAAAAATATTTATGGTCAAAGTTGAACCAGTTTGACTATTAAAAGTCAAACTGGACACTTATTTTGGGACGGGAAGAGTAACAATAGTCATTTATAGTATAATGACAAAATAAATAAAGAGGACTAAACCTTTCTTACGACACTTTAATTTGTTGTTTGAATGTTCAAACATACTCCCTCCGTCCTAAAGTATAGTCCATGTTTTCTTTTTAGGATGTCATAATTTAATTGACTAGTATTAAAAATAAATAGAGAAGTTTGATCGAGTTTATCATATTACTTTGCTTGAATTTATTGCTACAAACTTTAAAGAAAATTAATTAATTAGTTATGGGTAAAACTATCATTCTACTAAAAAGCAACAAAGAGAAAAGAGTAACAATTACGTTTTTTTAAACTGTGTGTTTTCTGTCGTAAGACAATTATTTTGAGACGGATGGGAGTAATAGTTATCTATATCTATTTTTAAACGGATATATATGCAATTCCTTCATATTATTACTACTAGAAGGAATTGCATATATATCCGTTTCAAAATAGATTCCACATAGTCCTCGAAACTTAAACCAAATATAACTACATTCATATATGCAATGTATAGTGGGGGGTTTGATTCTTTTGGTGGTGAAGAGGATGTTGTTGGGGTGGTGGAAAGTGGTTGTTGGTGTGGTTATAAATTGTTAGAGTGGTTGTTTGGGTGGCTATAAATTGTGTGTAGTTGCCATAATTAGTAATAAAAAATCTGAATTTTAAGCTTTTCTAATTATAAAATATTCTCAAATGCTTTATAATATAGTATAAATATACAGATAAATTTTGTCCTTAAATTAAATAATAGCATTATTGATTTATAAAGATGGCCTGTAGTAATGAAATTATGATTAAAGTCAAATATAGGGGCCGTTTGGTATGTGGGTATGGAATGAGTTTTAATTTGAAAAGACATTTAAAATTTGTTTGGTTGTTTTTTTTTTTAAATGTGGAATGGAATTAGAAATCAAAAATTGATAGTTGCCTATTTTGATGACTTTCAAGTGGGTATTGATATTTTTGTGGGCCCTCATGTTATATTCACCACTCAATTTTATTTATACTCTTTTTATTTTAATTTTTATACTTTTTTATTTTCAAATAATGTTTTTTATTTTATATAATTATATAAAATAATATATTTTCTCTCTCCTACTTTTTTCTCAAACCTTTCTCAAATCTTTCAAACCATTCCCAAATCAAAATCCAATTCTAAACCCACCTACAAACCAAACGGGCCCTTAAATAACAATAATAATACAACTACAATAACAATGGGATTCTGCCGTTAAAGAAAAAAGTTGTAACTCTTTACAACAGTGTTATTTGGCAAACGAATGTCCATTTTCTTTTAAAAAAAATAAGGAAAAAAAAAAAAGAAAAAATCGATTTTAAAAGAGAAAAGTTCAATACGAAACAACATTTATCTAAAGAACAAATAATAAGATCTCAACCATCCATCTATTTTAAATCTAAGGTCTAGATTTAAGCTCATTTTAATATAATTAATTATTGAAGGGTACTTTTGTCAAATTAACCAACACCATATCCACCACCTCCCTCTCTTCTTCCACCATATCCACCGCCATCACCTCCATATCCACCATCTCCTTCACGACGTCCACCGTCGCCGCCGCCGCCGCCACCTCCACTCCTCGACTGAGCCTCGTTCACGAAATGATACACTTCCAGATCTGCTCTCCACATCAAACCGATTACATAACAGTACATTTAATCTCATCTCATCTCCTTCAAACTCATCTCAAGGGATTCAGTTGGAACGAAGCTCAAGTAGTCCGAGCAGCTTAAACGGAGTACCGAGATATAAACATAGAGGTGTAATGGAAAGATCTTATTCAGCTAATGTACGGATCACGCCTGTGTTGAACGTGCCTATTTGTTTGTTAAGAGGCTCTTCGTCGTAATCAATTGGAGGTGTGTTTGGATTTTCGATATTTTCGTCGTCATCGGCTCATCGCAACAGAAACAACAACAACGTGGTGGTGGTGGTGGGGAAGGTTGTGGAAGTAGTCAATGGTTTAACGGCAAGTCAAGAACAGATAACGGTTTGAGACTTTGAGTAGTCAATGTTGATTCAAATCAATAGGGGGATCAATATCAAAATATCAATCAATGCGGTTAGTTGGTAGTAGTGTAGTACTAGTAGCATAGGCTGTTTTGTTTTTACTGTTAGGTATCTAGCTTTTTTCTAGTTCTAGTATCACTTTCTTTTTTAACTTCTTTTTATTGATTTTGAATTGTGTACCTATTTTGTTTGAAGAGTTTATTTTTTTCAATGCTAAGCCCAAAATGCAGCTAGTTTAAGAAATTTGTAACTGTTGACGTCACAGCTAGTTTAAGAAATTTGTAACTGTTGACGTCATGTGAGACATGTGTTTAGATTTTTTAAAAATAACAAATCACAAGTGATATTTTTACGAATCCTGTGGGATTCTTTTACGAATCCCGTGGGATTTTTTAACGAATCCCGTGGGATTTTTCTGGTCGAAAATTTTGAAAAAAAAAAGTTCGTCTTTTTACGAATCCCGTGGGATTTCTTTACGAATCCCGTGGGAATTTTTTACGAATCCCGTGGGATTTTTCTGGACGGAAATTTTGAAAATAAAAAATCGTCTTTTACGAATCCCATGGGATTTTTTACGAATCCCGTGGGATTTTTCTGGACGGAATTTTGAAAAAAAAATTCGTCGAAAGTATATAACAATGCATATCTATAGAAAGATAATTTTTTTCTCGTCGCGATGGTGTATTTTTCGTAGCTTGAAGATTTACCGTTTGCAAGATATGTTGTTTTTTAAAAAAAAGGTTGAAAGTAGGTTTTTATATTAAATGAGCTAAAATGACAATTTTGCCCTCCCTTTGTTATTTTTTGATTTGATCTTAGCCATTAGATGAAAGGTAGATGGATGGTTGAGATTGTCTTATTTGTTTTTTAAGTTATATTTGTTTTGCATAGATCTCACCTCATTTTAAAAAGTCATCTAAAAAGCTTTTGTTTATGATTTAAATAAAAATAATGCCTGAAAATATAAAATGATAAGAGATACAGGATCTCTACACAATAACCTTGAGAGTTTGATGCTATTTATATAAGGGGTCATATGAACCTATAGAGAGGTGTTTTAATCTATCTGGTGGTTTATTTTGAACCTATCTGGGTTTTATTTTGAACTGTCATAAGTATGACTATATAACGTAAATCTTTCTAACAATTGACCTGATGAATTGTTTGGACTTTTGAGAGAGAAGTGTGTGTTTGGGCGGGAAATCCCTTTAAAATCCACAAACACGATTTACTTACAGGGTTTGAGAGGGAAGTGTGTGTTTGGGCGGAAAATGGAGGTGGTGACGTCAGCAGCACTGTCAGCATCACAAAAGGGGAAACTGATAGCAGCAGGATACACTTCAATTGCTTCATTTTCTTCAATCCCACCTTTTAATCTCGCTTTAGGTACTACTTTTTTTCACTTTGTTATTAAAAATGTGATAATTTGTTGATCTATAATGCTATTGCTCACCAACTGTTTGATGATATTCTCGACCGAACAAATATATTTCGTTTTACTCATTTGGTGCAATAATATCATGTAAAATGTATTAAAAACATCTTAATATCTGTGAAATGTTTTCAAGCTCTGTGCACAGGCTTAGGTAGCGTTTAGTTGTAGAATTTTTCTTCTCTAGAGAAGGGTTGAGAATTTTGAAAACCCGTTTAGATAGAGTTAGACGGTGGGTGGCGGCGGTGAGGATGGAAAGTGGAGATATTACCAATGATAATTAGGGTTAGAATGAGATACTTGAATGGTAGATTGGGAAATCCCGTCTTTTTTTATTAGAGAGAAAAAAGTGGAGAATGGTAGATCGGGGTTTTGATTTTTCTAGTTAAAATTTGGAAAGTGAGAATTTCACTTTTTTTTTGAAAATTGTTGGAAAAATATTGTGACTAAATGGGTTTACAGTTTTTCCATTTTTCTATGAAAAATTTCCTTANCATGTGATATTACACTAATATCACATGTGATATGTAATATCATATGTGATCACATGTGATATTACATATCACATGTGATATTTTTTTCGGCCAGGAAAAAAAACGTGAAAAAAAAGATTTTTTTTTTTTGTCGAAAGTATATCAAATTGCCTGTCTATAGAAAGGTAATTAAATGCTCGTCGCAATGGTGTAATTATTTTCGCTTAACGATTAACGGTTTAAGATATATTTAAATTATAAAAAATGGGTGAAATATTAAAATGCTTTTAATCTCAACCATTAGATCAAATAAAGAGGGAGGGAAGATGGATGGTGGGGATGAGTCCCTTGGTATGTGAGGAATATTTGGTTTCTGAAATAACTCGATTCTAACTTTAGTCCTTTTTATAGTATAATAACAAAATAAATAAATAAATAGGGCAAAACCTTTCTTACGACACCTTAATTTGCCAAACATATAGTTAACAGCTTTGCAGTTTTCAGCTTACAATTAACAACTTACAGCTAGTTTTGCCAAACATACCCTGAATGTTAAAACATAGTAATAATTATCTTAAGTAAATATGTTTGGTGTTTTATATTCGTGGTCTCTTGAGATTTTGAACTCCCCCTTGATGCCGTTTATATAAGGGGTTATATGAACCTATTAGGAGGTTTATTAATCTACCTAGTGGTATATTTTGAACCTATCTGGGGGTGTATTTTGAACTGTCAAAAATATGACTTTATGACGTAAATCATTCTAGAACAAATTGACCTTTTATAATTTTACAAATTGTTTTAAACTTTTGAGCCTGCCCCGCCACAACAATTCCTTCAAAATCCACAAATACGATTTACTTACAGGGTTGAGAGGCGGGAAATGGAGGTGGTGACGTCAGCAGCACTGTCAGCATCGCAAAAGGGGAAACTGATAGCAGCAGGATACACTTCAATTGCTTCATTTTCTTCAATCCCACCTTTTAATCTCGCTTTAGGTACTACTATTTTTCACTTTGTTATTAATAATTTGTTGATCTATAACTGTTTCCTTATGCTATTGCTCACCAACTGTTTGATGATATTCTCGACCGAACAAATATTTCGTTTTACTCATTTGCTTCCACAGGCTTAGGCCTTAGGTAGCGTTTAGTTGTAGAAATATTTCTTGTTTTTCCGTTCCTCGATTCCTCGAAAGGGGAATGATGACGGTGGGCGGCGTCGGCGAGGATAGAAGGTGGAGATGTTACCAATGTTGATTAGGGTTAGAGTGAGTTACTTGAATGGTAGATTGGGAAATCCCGTCTTTTTTATTAGAGAGAAAAAGCTAGAGGATGGTAGATTGGGGTTTTGATTTTTCTAGTTAAAATTTGGAAAGTGAGAATTTCACTTTTTTTTTGGAAAATTGTTGGAACAAAGTGTGACTAAACGGGTTTTCAGTTTTTCCATTTTTCTATGAAAAATTTTCCTCAAAAAATGGGATGTTTTTCACCAACTAAACACTGTTTAGACGCCTTGTTTGTGTTATTCTTTGCATTGAAATTACACCTTAATTTCCTAATATTATCATTTACGGTAGGTAGTTTGGTTCTAAAGATAAGTACAAGGCTTTTGCGACTACGAGAAAATGTCTTAAGTTAAATCACTTAGGTCTCGTGATCACATTGGTCAATTTATTTGTGCGTTGCTTGCCGGATATTTTGGACGTTGTTCTCCATATTCGATCATGAAGATTAAGTAACAACACAATGATTTTTATTTCAATACAGATTCAGGGTAGAAAGAGTCATGGCTAATCTAACGTTTATCAGAGAATTTTTTTTATCCATAGAAGCTGATGTACTTGGGTTCTATTGTGATAACCAGTCAATATTTATGTGGCCAAGAATCTAGACTTTAAAGCTTCCCCTCTTTGTTAGAACACCCCTTTCTGTTCCGCCTTCAACTTCCCGGGGTGTTTAGGATTGCGTTTGCAAAACCGTGTTTCAAAAATTATGCCCTGGCCACGTTATCAGAACTGCCTTTTGTCTCTAAGAAAACACAAATAATCTCTTTTTTTTCAAATGATTTGCTAAAAGCTAGCTTCTGATTATCTAGGTTCCGCAAACACAATAATCAGATAATATACTTCTAAATGCAATCCCAAACACCATTTTAATCCCGTTGGTAAAGAACGTTTTGGTGACCTTTGATGGAATTTGGTTTTCATGGTGGGCTTAGCATATTCCACTATCTTCTTTACTATATTTCTTTCTAATACATCAACCGTGAGACCTTTCACAAAAAAACCGGGAGACCTTTCCTGTATGGGGAATTTAGAAATGGAGTTTTGCAAAAGCAAACTTCTGCTGTTTCTCTGATGTTCCTTTTTCTAATTCTGTCATGTTTATTTGCTTCTTATAAAGTTATGAGAGCCGTGTAGTCAATGCAAACCTTGAACATGGTTTGTACTCATTTTGTACATTATTTTAAGCATAAAGTCATAAACAACCTCATCTAGTTTTTAATGTGATAAACACTGGAGCAGAACTGAAGATTTCAGAAACGGAGGCACTTGAAATTCTAAAAAGTGTATCAAATGGTAGCATGCTAGAGGCCACCAGTAGTAGTCATACTATTGTCAACGGTATTTACTCCTTTATAACTTTTAGCTTCCGTATTATCAGGTTTTTTTTTTTTTTTTTTTTTTTTNTTTTTAAATATATATCAATTCTTCTTGTATATTTGCTATTCTGGAAGATTTGGCAGACATCATTTGTCTTACCTCTACATTTAACATGATAAAATTGTGTAGGATGTTAACACTATATATTTGAATGAGGTGTTTCAGCAATTTCATGCAAATAATTTGTAAGTATATATGTTTGTCATTTTTTTGTAGGTGCCCAGAGTGCATGGGATATGCTGCAGGAAGAGGAAGTTCTTGTACGGATTACCACATCATGTGCAGATTTGGATCACATTTTGGGTGGAGGAATAAGTTGCAAAGAAGTTACTGAAATTGGTTCGTTATCTTTAATATACTTTTGCGCTCATTTTTAGTTAACTCAATAAAGAATTTGATGTTCTTTTCCTGATTAGGTGGAGTTCCAGGAATAGGAAAAACACAACTCGGGTATAACTTAGCATTTGACTTTTTTGGTCGTTTTATTTATGTTCCTTATTGTATTGCTAACATGAGATACAGAATTCAACTTGCAGTTAATGTTCAGATCCCATATGATTATGGTGGGCTTGGAGGCAAGGCAATTTATATAGGTAAGATTGCACTTTTCATAATTCTGTTATTAAAATGATTTGTGAAAGCTTAACATTGGGTCTTCTGATGTTAGATACCGAAGGTAGCTTTATGGTGGAACGTGCTTTACAGATTGCAGAAGCTTGTAGTGATGACATGGCAGAATATAGTCGCATGTACCGAAAGGGGTCTCATGCTTCTGAAGTTAAAAGGCAGCCCAAAGATTTTCTTGAGAATATCTTTTACTTTCGTGTCTGCACATATACAGAGCAAATTGCACTTATCAATTACTTAGAAAAGTTCATCACAGAGCACAAAGATGTAAGTACACATCCACATTTTAAGTTTTCCACACGTATATGCCTTAGTTGTGGCCATTATTACATTAACTTATAGGAGTAATAGCTAAGCGCAAAATACATAAAAAGGTAAAAACTTTGGTCAAATTACTTCTTCAGTTAACCAGCCTTTTTTGTCTAACCTTCAATGTTGCCAATATCAAATGGCTTGTTAATTCACAAAGATTTTTCCTTGAATGTGGGAGGACGTTAACCTTAAAAACTATCACTTTGTTGAATGTTTTACAGGTTAAGGTGGTAATCGTTGATAGCATCACATTTCACTTCCGTCAAGATTTTGATGACATGGCTTCTAGAACTCGAGTACTTGGTGGAATGGCCTTGAAATTGATGAAACTTGCCAGAAAATTTGGGGTGGCGGTAAGAATACTTAACCCACATGCTTTTTCAGTTTATGTAGGTCCTTTAAGGCTTATCTAAATATATTTAGTCCTATATAGATAATTAATTTATTTTCATTTGGTTATGCATACCTATATTGTGGATTGCAAGAATGAGTCAATAGAGGCACATATTGGTACTTGGGGTGGATTTTTATGCCTATAATTAGTGGTCGCAAACTGGGTTGGCCGGATGAACTCAGAAATAAAGATGACTAGTATGGGTTAAAATGTCTCTTGTCTAGTATGGGTGACGTGATAACATTCCTTTTTAGTTCTATATGGTTAAAATTAGATCAAAAGAACTGTATTATCACATTTGTAATCTAATTTTTCAAAACAAAATTGTTTTTGGAGGTTTTATGCATTTTGATTATACTTTGGTAACTTTTGACCCATTCAACCTTTTTTGGATTTTAGTAAATTTTCTATATCGACCTATTATAGACAAACTATAACCTTAATTATACAAACGGGCCAAACTTGCCATCTATACCTACATGCTAGCATCGACTTGTATATGTGTGTGTGCTAAATAGCTTTTTCTCATTGATGAGCAGGTTGTATTACTGAATCAGGTGACCACCAAGTACTCAGACGGTTCATTCCATTTAGCCCTTGCACTCGGTAACTTTTAAACAAATTCCAAATCTCTAAATTATTCTTATGGGGAACAAAAGTAGACGTTACGTCTAATTTTTATGTGTGCTGTTAAATCTTATTCACAGGTGATAGTTGGTCACATTCCTCCACAAATCGAATCATTTTGCATTGGAATGGCAACGAACGCTATGCATACATTGACAAGTCACCCTCTCTCCGATCAGCATCTGCACCTTATTCTGTGACAGCTAATGGAATCAGGAACTCGGGTTCAAACACTAAAAGAACAAAAATTATGTAATCCCATCACTTATATACCGCTATAGTAACATTTATTGTTTTGCTTATCTTTCATGTGTATATCACAAGCTATAACCCATGTTCCTTTTAGTGTTGTTGGTATTGGTTGGTGATGATGGAGGTTGGTGAAAAAGTGATGCTTGACTATCATAGAAAATCATTGTTCACATTTATATCTGTTATTAGTAGCAAGAATATTAGAGAAAAGTTTGGGTGATAATTAAACGAGATATACCAGCGAGGGTATTAGATTCGGCAGTTAGGGTCATGTATATGCTAAATCAAGTCGAAATTTTTTAGAAAGATTATTAAAACACTTGAGTTTTGACGGAATTTAGTAAAGGGGCATATAATCACAGAAAGTACTCGCTAACATTAATCATGAATCTTAAGTCACCTTTGTATACAATTTTAGTATCATTTCTTAGCAGCCAAATGTATTTGAGCCGAAAACTCATAGCTTGTGACATGTTAAGGCAAATAGTCAATATGTTTGACAACAAGCTTTTATGAGTGTTTGGGAATTTCTTTTAACGTTTAGATTCAATAAAAAATTTCTCAAAAAATGTGTTACCATGAAATAAGTTGAAAAAAAACCTTAAAAAAAGGACAGTTAATCTTCAGATTTTAAAGAAGGGAAAAATGTCTAAAAATACATTCAACTTGCCACTTATTACTATTGTATGTTATGAACTTTTTTTTTTCCTATTGTATGCACAAACTTTTTTAATCACCCTATTGTAACAATATTACGGGTTTTTGATGACGTGGCAATACTTAATCACACTAATTACGGTGTAATTAATAGAATAAAAACCCGTAATATTGTTACAATAGGGTGATTAAGAAAGTTTGTGCATACAATAGGAAAAAAAAAAGTTCATAGCATACAATAGTAATAAGTGGCAAGTTGAATGTATTTTTAGACATTTTTCCCTTTAAAGAAGTGTGTTTGTTTTTATGTTAAGAAGTTTGGCCGACAGATTTTCCATTGACTCTGTTCAAAATTTCGTTTGTTTGTAGTTGTTTCAAGAATGTTTAAATGTTTTGATGAGTTATTAAAATGCTTGCATATAAAGGGTGATGATTCAAAAAAAAAATAGAAAAAATAAAAATAAAAAAATAATAAAAAATAAAAAATCATTCAATAGATGATAATAGTACATCTTCCATCACTTGTACAAGAGCCCAATCTCGAACTCTACGCTCCAAAAACGATCTCCTCATTAAGTCTTAAGGCCCAAATAGTTACACTATGAGCAACTTTATCCGCATCTCATTTAACAAATAACCATTTACACGTACTAAAAGCTAGTGATAAAATTTTTGAAAACAAGCTCAAATCAATGCAACAGTACCCTCATCAAGAAGACACAAGACACAGTCTTCATGGAATACAGCTGAGGCATAGAAATAGCTTAGTAAATTGTAATCCAATGTAACAATGCTCATTGTAGAAGTTGTATTGAGTAGATTAGTTAGTTTGACTTTTTGTATTGTTTGACTTTACTCTGTATATATACTGCTTATGCAGTTGTAATTGGTAATAAGAAATATGCATTTTCATTCACTCTCTTGAATTCAATATGTTGGCAATTTGTAAAAGAATAAATCCGTTACATAGTGTAACAACTAGGCACTAAGAGTCCGTTATGATTAAACATTCGGGAAACTTCTACTTCGAGCATGAATCATACACCACAATGATAGCTTTGGCTTTGGCTTCCAATGGTCCAGTTTTTAGTCCAAAATAGTTGCCACCGTGTTTTTTTTTTTTTTTTTTTTTTTTTTTTTTTTTTTGTTTTTTTTTTTCATTAAAAATTTTTTTTTTTTTTTTTTTTTTTTTGAGTTTATATTTAACAATAAAAACGTTTTCAGTTCTAAAAGAAAAAAAAAATGTTTCTACAAATACAATAATGAAAAGAGAAAAATATGTTTCGTCATTTTAATGTCAATTTATGACGGTGAGAATTAATTTCTAGTTTGATCAAGGGATTTAAACTTATTTATTCCACAATGCTTAGGTACGTTTCAATTTTGACAGTTTTACTTAGCGTACACTATTTTATGAGTGAATGTGTATAAATGCATCGATTTACCTTTTGTTTCTCCTAGCATGATTTTACAATTTGTATATATCTATGCTTCTACAAGTATGGTCTTTTAGCCTACCTCTTCTACTTTTTCTCTTAAATCCTTAACCTTTAACGTCTTCTCATGTTGCCTGTTAGATGAATGTATTTTGTATGGGTGATTACTTGATAATGGCATCCGGAGATGCTATAGGAGTTGCGATTGATTGAAGATCGAGAGGTCATGTTTCGTGTTTGCTCTGAAGAAGCATATTAAAGATGCTAAGAAGAATAAAGGAAGATTATATGTGAGGTAATATATGTGGTTTATCCTATTCGAGTTAAGTTACTAACCTTTTGCAGAGCTTTTTTTTTTTTTTTTTTTTTTTTTTTTTTTTTTTTTAAACCATTGTGATTTCAAAAATTAATTAATAAATGAGTAGGTTGAAAAATATTAAAATAATATAGCTATTCGAAATTTTATTTAAACTCATGTCTTTTGGAAGCCACGTTCTCCGTTTTGCACCAACTTCATAGATAAAGTGTCTGGTGTTGTATCCATTTTCATACTACCCTATTAGTTTGACCATGACTCTACGAGACACAAATCAACCTATATAGCCCCAATATAACCAAAGCCTAAATTTTTTTACCATACTTATTCAAACCATGCATGAAGTGTTTACTTATTTTTCTTGTAAAACAAAGTTGTTGCAGATAAAATTCATGTTGCAGCAGAGATGATATGCCCATAAATCAAAAGTAAATGAAAACATTAACAACAAAGACATCGCTAAGAAAATTAAAAATTCTTTACAAAACAACTTCCAATAGACATAACCAAATTAGTAAACATTGGTATAAGTCTCACCAATGAACGTTAACCGGAGCAATCCATGATAAGTAAACATGTATTGTCAAGTGAAAAGAAAAAAAAAATGACATTGAGGGTCGATTACTAAGACAAATAGATGGGCCTCTAAGGTATGTATGAGGTTCTGAGCGTCGATATAGTAGTCGTGTGTCTAACTTTCTTGAAACCAATGACTACCTACTCTTGAGCTTCCTATTCGAGGATCTTTCTTGACTTACGAGAACAACCATTTTCATCAAAATAATAATAATAGCAATAGTTGCTAATATTATCTTTCCACATGCTAGAAACAAAAAAAATATATAAATCGATTGATATAGCTATTTAATTACCTTTTCAGCAAGCTAAATACGCATCCGCGAGTCTTTTTCTAGGCCTAGAAGGATATGTTTGTTGATTATGACCACTTTTCTTGCAAATTTCACAAAGGTTAGCTTTTTTCTCTTCTTTGATGTCCATTCCATCAAATAAGGGAAAAAAGCTAACTTTTGTGGAATTTGCAAGAAAAGTGGTCATAATCAACAAACATGTTCTTCTAGGCCTAGAAAAAAGACCCGGGGATGTATGATTAGCTTGTTGAAAAGGTAATTAAATTGCTATATCAATCGATTTATATATTCTTCAGTTTCTAGAATGTGGAAAGATAATATTAGCTACTATTGCTATTATTATTATTTTGATGAAAATGACTGTTCTCGTAGGTATTCAAGAAAGCTCATCGAATAGGAAGCTCAAGAGTAGGTAGTCATTGGTTTCAAGAAAGTTAGACACGCGACTACTATATCGAAGCTCAAAACCCCATACATGCCTTAGAGGCCCATTTATTTGTCTTAGTAACCGACGCTCAATGTCGTTTTTTTCTTTTCATTTTACAGTACATGTTTACTTATCATGGATTGCTCATGAGACTTATACCAAGGTTTACTAATTTGGAAGTCGTTTTGTAAAGAATTTTTAATTTTCTTTGCGATGTCATTGTTGCTAATGTTTTTATTTACTTTTGATTTATGGGCACATGATCTCTGCTGCAGCATGGATTTTATCTACATCAACTTTGTTTTTTGCAAGAAAAATAAGTAAACACATCATGCATGCTTTGAATAAGTGTTACTGGAAAAAGTATGGTAAAAAATTAAGACTTTGGTTATATTGGGGCAATACGTTGATTCGTGTCTCATGGTCAAATTAATAGGTTAGTATGAAATTGGGTACAACACAAGGTAGTTTATCCATGAAGTTTATGCAAACAGAGAACGTGGCTTTCAAAAGACATGGGTTTTTATGAAAATTTCGAATATTTTATATTAGTTTAAATATTTTTCAAAACTTTATAGTTGGCCGTTGTAAAGGAATTAAAAATATGTACATGAGAATTATTCAGCAAGAATATATAGTTTTTAATCAGATTATTACGTTACTATACTACGATAATGGTATTGAGTTGGTAATCACGGATGTGAGATACAACCATTATTCTATACTTATGATTTAAGTGTAAACCTCTTTTTGCTTCTAAATAGAATCCGAAAGAGACCTCATCAGAACTTTGGCTTATGCCTTATCTAGCTGATAGTTTTTAATAACTTTTTTTATGGTTTAACTTTTTTGTTATACACACCAACTTTTAGTAACTTTTTTTTTTATGTTCTATGAAAACTTCTACACTTGATATTTATGTTTTTACTATAAACACATTAAGCTATGATAGAATTAGTTGTGAGTTAAGAGGTTTTTTACTAAGCTTCTCAAAAAAGCTTATATTGAATAAGCCAATAAGCACCTTTAATAAGTATAACCAAACACCCCTTTTGTTCTAATGCAACATGTAGTGGTTTTTGCAGTTTTATGATCTTATCGTACACACTAAAGTGTAATGCAATTTGTTGTGTGCGTTTTTTAGAGGAGGATTAAGTATCAACACATGATTGTCGTGGAAGGATTTTCTACGCCTGCTCAAGGTATGAATGTATAATTAAGTTGAGTTGCTGATTTAAATAATACATGAATGTATTTTAGTGTACCAAAGATGTGTTTTAGTGCCCATATGGGGAATTTTATGGTAGGAATTCTTTTCGGAGTGTAATTTGTCTTTGAATGAGTTAACGAAACGTAGCAGGTGTTTGTTGTCATTGATAACACTATAGGTGTCAACCAACGGTCTAAAATATGAGTGTCCTTTACCTTGATGATTTAGGCCAATTGTGAAGAAAGTTGCACTAAAGTGAAAGGTCGGTAAGGATTCAAACAATCCAAAAAGACTTGCGAATGTATTCTTTGTCATTTTTTTACGCATTTATAATTTACTTATACAAGTAATAATAATTTCCTTATATAGTTCGGGTTTAGAGAAAAATTATTCTTATACATTATACATAAACGTAAGATTAAATTTAAGTTCTACCCATTACATCTTTTTTTTGTTTCTCTTTATGTAATAAAGAAGCTATAGTGTAAGCATCTATGTTAATATGGTAATTTTATGATCAAACATGAGAGGTAAATAGCACAAACTTATGAAAATACAATTTTCCAAACAAAAAGTTACATTAGTAAACATGGTATGATGGTTATTCATAATCAAGGAAATGAATCAATCTTCAAAGCTATCTAAATATGCTACATATTTTAACGAAAATATAAGTAAAAGAAATATCACAATTACAAAACACATCGTAAATTGATAGCACGGGCTTGCAAAACTAAAAGCATATATCATTAACATCTCATGCAAGTCAAGTATTATCGTGTGATTTTGTTTGAAAAATAAAAGATAATTTTTAATCCAAAAGCATTTTTCTAAAATAATAGGTAGATTATAACATATATACATATGACTTTTTATTTTTAGTCCACCAAGTAAAACCATTTTAAACATGTTAAGTAGTTCATTTCTCAATCGATAATAATACATAATCAAAACGAAATTTTAAAACCCTGTGCACGCACAGGTATTATAACTAGCTTAGTTTATGTGATTTAGTTTTTGTGTTTGGAGGCTTGCCTTTTGGCTTTCTACAACTTGCAAAATGAATACATGAAATACAACTAGATTGATTACTTCATATTATTGTGCTACGTATTGTTAGCGGCAAAAATTCTATTCTCAAAAGAAAATAAAATGGCAAAA
>LBNU01006716.1:2754-30395 GCA_014162995.1 Artemisia annua | reverse complement strand
CTTTTTTTTTTTTTTTTTTTTTTTCAAATTTTAATATTTCTGAAACCGTTAATCGTTAAGCGAAAAAAAATTATATCATCACGACAAGCATTTAATTATTTTTCTATAGATAGGCACTTTGATATGCTTTCGAAAAACTTTTTCTTTTTCGTTTTCTTCACGCTTTTTTACGGGTTTTTTTTCGTTTTTTACCCTTTTAGTCTTTATTTTTCTTTTTTCATATGAAAAATTAAATGTGATTAAACACTAATTTGAATATTCTAATAAAATCACATATGATTTTCCAACATGTAATCTCAATCACATGTGATTTTTCTCATACGCGATCTCAATCACATGTGATTGAGATTACATGTTGGGAAAATCACATGTGATTTAATTAGAATATTTAAATTAGTGTTTAATCACATGTGATTTCCTATGCAAGTTTCAACAACATCAAACCCATCAATTACAATAACCATCTACAGCAAAACCTATTATCTCATCTCATCACAACAACAACTCAGTTTCGAACATAAAAGAGTAAGAAAAGATCTCGGAGTTGAGAAGATCTTTAAAGATCTCCAAAAACCCATCATCGATCTTTACACTATCTCATGTCTAACATGAAACAAACAAAAAACCCATGGTTAAACAAGATCTAGAGGTCTTAATATATGTGTTTGGATTTCGTGTAAGAGCAAGATAGAAGAACAACCTACGCGAGGCCTTATTTCAAAGATCTTAGCCGTAATCATCACCAAAAACATTAAAGTGTTTTGGTTTTGTGTGATTCGGTTTGAAGAAAAAGGATTAGATGAAATGTGTTTTGTAACTACGTTTTTTTTATATTAGTGCAAGTTACCACCCACATAATTGTATATGACCTCGAAACAGGACTAATATTCGAAAATGGGGCATCATGAGTAGTACTTCGATGTCTACCATAGTGGAGACACCATCACGCGATGTCCACCATAGTGATGACACCATCACACGCAGTGGTGAGATTGCTTCTTTTTGGTGGTGAAGACCACCGAACAAATACCAAGAAAAAAACACAAACGTTTCATTTTATGGAGACCTTAACATTAAAAAAAAAGGGTAACTTTTATTAAAAATAAAATAAAGTTTTTTTTTATGATCTTATTTACCTAAATATATCCATACCGCATCGTTTTTATACACAACTTCTCTAACTATCTTTATATTTACTTTAATTGTATCTTTATATTTACTCTCATTATCATCTTCTACAAAATTTCTCAAAACACTCCACAAAATAAAACCCCAAAACAACATTGACAACCAAACGTCCAAACACCCAATTCAAATTTTTGTCTTGGCCCTTCACCGTTGGTAAACTTTCGAGCAACATCGTTTGTTTACGGAACACAATACTAAAACCTGCCATCTATACCTCAAATGTATCAACCACAAATGTACCAACCGCAAATGTATCAACCTCAAATGTACGATCCGTCGAATATTGGCGGTTCTTCATCAGCACCTCCACCTATGTCTCTCTCATTCATCCATTCAGTGTTGATGATTTTTCAATGTATGAACCTCAATTTTCTCCATCTAACCCCGTTGATGAGGACTCTCTTGTCGAAGAAGTCAATCCCCCAAAGAATAAGTCTTCAAAAAGACGTCTAAAAATGACGAAGATGAGCATCGTAACATTCCATGGACCACTGCATAAGAAATTGCATAGTACAAAGGTTGAGTTAATACATCTGAAGATAATGCCCAAGGTGATACAAAGAAATCAAACGGATTTTGGGTGGAGGTTTAGGTTACCTTGAGAACTAAATGAAGGTATCCGGTGTTTGAACCTAGGATTTGTTAATGAGGCAATGGAAGGGTTTGCATCTTAAAGGGTCTCAATTTTGTAGAGTGCACGATAATGTCTGTCGAAGGGCGTAGAGTGGAGCCGAAGACGACGATTACACGCAAAAGGCACTTGAGGAATATCGTGTTGAGTATGGAGTACCTTTAACACTTCTTCATATGTGGAAAATTTTAAAAGATGCTCCGAAATGGAAGAATGTGAAAATTCCAAGAATTGAAGAAGCAAGGTAGCTAAATTTCAAGAAATATAAGTCTTTTGGGTCTATTGACTTTAGTACATCAAAGTTAGCAAAGGATAGTTTTAATCTCAATCAAATGGTTGAAGACGAGGAGGAAGAGGAGGTGCTGGAAGTTCGTCCAATGGGCAGGGACAAAGCAAAGAAGAAAGCGTTGACATCATCCATTCCATCGGCATCATTAACAGCTAGCGGTGATGAAGCGTTGGCTAGGTTGTTGGTCAACAAATATACAAGTCAAACCGAGTCGTTTATGTCAATGAAGAAATCAAACCGCGAAGCCCTTTTGGAGATCAAGAGGCGGGAAATGAAAATGCAACAAAAGAAGTACGAACATAGCAACAAATGTTCGTCATGCACAACAAAAACAACGACAAGAAGAAGAATTTTTTTATATGAGACCCGTTGATCACTTGAGTGGAATCCACTTCGAAAGGGTGTTGCACGTGAAGCAAGTGATCAAGGAGAAGTGAAGTTTACAATATTAGTTTACGTTTTTAATTTCGATGGTTTATGTTTTTAATTTCAAAGGTTTATGTTTTTAATTATTAACATAATATTTTTAAATTATGAATAAAATGTTAATTTACTTTTTAATTAAAGTTGTTAAAAAAATGGGTTTAGTGGTGACAATAATGAGTAAAAGATGATGAATTTGATGGTGTGCTTAATAGTGATGTGGCTCTAATATGAAAATGATAAGTTGATTGACTATAGTGCCTAGTCGTATACTGTCAATCTAACCGACCTATTTTTAAACACGTTCTATTGCATTTGGCAAAAGCAATTTTATAGATATATGAAGACTAGCTAGGTTTTGTCAGAAACTCAACTACAAACAACAAGAGATTGAAAAGTATGTAAGTTAATAAGACTCGACAGAGTGGAGCACTTTGCTCGATCGTGACGTGCTACCTCACGCACAAAACTCATTTCACACACAACCACTCACGTGTGAGAAGGTGGAAAAAGAGAAGGTAAAGGTGACCCAATCATCTTTGGTTGCGTTGGAAAAATAGTAGGCCATCTTTTTGTTTTTAATATTTTTTATTTGATATGTGAGTGTGTGTGGTATTTAGTGAGGTATATTTATATAAAGTGTATATTTTAATGAAATGTGATGAGAAGGGGACCAAAAAGGGTAAAAGGTGAAGGGTGTGAAAGGTAAGAAAACTAATATGAAAGGTGAGTGAGTCTGACCAGCCTAACATTCTTTATTTTGCATACCGTTTCGTGTGTACAATTCTACATTGCAAGTTAAAACCATGTCCCTTTTGGTGTTGTTGGTAATGGGTAGCTGGTGATGGAAGTTGGTGAAAAAACCAATGTTTGAATATCTTAAAGAAAATCATTCTTTTTAAACATATTTGTTTTTAGTGGTAAAAATATTTAAGAAAAGTTTATAATCAAACTCAAAGAGTTAATTACATAAATGGTCACTGTGGTTTGCTGGAAATTTCACAAATGGTCACTCAACTTTTTTTTTGACGGGCCTAGTCATTGTGGTTTGGATTTATTACGGGCCCAGTCCAACTCCGTTATATGTCCGTTAAATCCACACATGTGAGGACCACGTGAGGGTATATTGGGAAATTCATCTTTCCCTCTCTTTTGATATCAGGACCATGTCGATTAAAATAAACACATACCAAAAAATTAGAAAAACCTACCTATTCATCTTCTCTCATCTCTTTTCATACTCTGTTTATAGTTAATAATCTGAAACCACATTCCATGTGATTTGGATATAATGGATTATCCAAATGATTGTTCGCTACGAAAAGAAGGAGTTGCATTTGATCCTAAAAAAGCATACGGTATAAATTTTAGGGATTTTTAAAATTAAATGTTTTTTTCTTAAATTGAACATGTGAAAATACTTGTTGATTAGTTATTGTTGTTTATTAACTAGCATTTTTTATTTATTCTACAGGTAAGTCAACCACACGGTTTACATTAGAGTTGCATCATGGGGGTTTTTTTACTATGGGTTCTGGAAGGAGATATATGAATGGTAAGGTTTCTTGGTATGATGGAGTTGATATTGATTTGTTTTCAGTAATTGAACTTAAGGATATGTTTGGTAAGTTAGGTTACAAAGAAGAAGACACTATGTACTTCCACTTTAGAATACCTAATAGGGATTTAGATAGTGGACTTATGCCCTTAGCTTGTGACAGTGATATTTTACGTTTGGCAAAATATGTAGGAAAGTGTAAGGTGATTGAGGTATACTTGGAACTTTGGCTTTCTAGTTTGGACATAGCTATAAAATCAGGTAAGAATTCCAAAGTCACTTTCGATGAGTTACCAGTTGAAATTGATATGTCTCAAGAATTTGACCCCTTTTTTAGTAGTCTTGAGTTAACTGGTCACTCAAGTGAGTTGAATGCTGAATCAGCTGAACCTAGAGTTGATAAAGAAATAGGTCAATCTAGTGGGAATAAGAACCATCAGGATGAAGATAGTGGTTTCGGTGAATTGGATGAGAACCCAATAGATGATGTTGAGGTTAACATGGATGAGTTTAGGGATAAGATAGACAAGATTGTGGAATCTGTTGGTGGTAGTGAGGCTGATGTAGGCAGTGATGTAGAAGTAGACCATGACTACTTTGACAGTGCAACAGATGAGGAGGGTGATCTTGAAGTTGAAAGAAATAAGGCACTAAGAAAAATAAGCAAAAAAGAAAGATCACATGCAGGTATGTCTTCTGAGTGGAAATTTTTTGTGGGAAAGAAAATAGCTAACAAAGAACTTATTAAGGAAATGGTTTCTAAGCTAGCTGTTGAGGAAAGGAGGCAATTGCATATTGATAGGAATGATAAGAAAAGAGTTAGGGTTATATGCAGGGGAAAAACACCAGTTTTTAGTGAATCTAATGAAGCTAGTGGGCCTGTTAATAATACAAGTGAACCTAGTGGGCCTGTTAAAAAAATAAAAGATGCTAGTGGGTCAGATAATGGGCCTGTTATAGATAACAAGCAAGGTTGTCCATGGGTTTTGTGGATTTCAAAGGGTCCACATGATAATTCTTGGATTGTTAAGACTTACAACACTACCCATAAGTGCCTTCAAACTAGAGAGGTCAAAAAATGCACTGCCTCTTTTTTATCAAAAGATGTTGAAGAATCCATAGTTCCTAACCCTAAAATACCTACCTTAGCTGTCAGAGAGCAATTGCAAAAAAAATATCACTTAGGTGTTTCCAAAATGAAAGCATACAGGGCAAAAAAGCTTGCAAAGGATAAGATTTTTGGTAATTATGCTCAGCAATATACTCAATTGAAAACATATGCTTCAGAATTACAAAAATCTAATCCTGAGACAACTGTTAAGCTGGAAGTTGAGAGAGACAACATTGACCTTAATAGTAACATAAGGCAATTCAAGAGGATATACATCTGTATAGGGTCATTGAAAAAGGGTTTCAAGCAGGGGAATAGAGAGCTTTTGGGGCTTGATGGGTGTTTTTTGTCAGGACCTTGGCCTGGTCAGATATTAACTGCTGTTGGTGTTGACCCAAACAATGGAACATACCCAGTGGCATATGCCATTGTAGAAAAAGAAACAAAGGATTCATGGATGTGGTTTCTTGAATGCTTAGGGGATGATCTTGACTTGAATCAGAGGTCACACTTCACTTTTATATCAGACAGACAGAAGGTACGTTTATTACTTGGATTACTTAATTAAGTTTATACTTACAGTACTCTAAAAAACATGTACTTTTCTTTACTGTTGTAGGGTCTGATTCCAGCCTTAGCTTCTGTATTCCCAAGTGCTGAGCATAGATTCTGCTTGAAACACATTTATGATAATATGAAGTTGCAGTGGAGGGGTGAAGTGTATAAAAATCTGTTATGGAATTGTGCAACAGCAACTACACCACAGTCATTTGAAAGGCGTATGGATGAGGTGAAAAATGAATCCAATGATGCATATGAATGGTTGAAAAAGATTGATCCCAAGCATTGGTCTAGATCTCATTTCTCAGGTATGCAACTATTGACCAATTAACTTAGAGTACTCTTTAACTTATGTTTCCACAGTCATTTGTTAAGAATGTAACAATAGTGTCAATTATTATGTATCAGGGAGAGCAAAATGTGATGTCTTGCTTAATAATTTGTGTGAGGTCTTAAATAGACAACTGCTTGATGGAAGAGATAAACCCATTATAAGTTGCTTAGAGTTCATAAGAGAGTATCTAATGAAGAAGATTGTTAATGTGCAAAGGATTATTGACAAGTCTGATGGGCCTCTAACACCAAATGCAGCAAGGTTGTTTAATGTAATCAAAGAGGAGTCTTCTAAATACAGGGTAACATGGAATGGGGATAAGAAATATCAGGTGAATGGACCTTGGGGAGAGCAGTTAACAGTGGATGTTTCAAGCAAGACATGCTCATGTAGAAGATGGGAGTTAACAGGCATGCCCTGCAAACATGCAGTGGCTGCCATCAATGACATGGGTAACAATGGTATAGAAGTTGGCCTACCTGAAGCTTGGGTAAAATCATGTTACTGGTTGTCTACTTGGAAAAAGATGTATAGCTTTAAAATTAACCCTGTTGATAGCCCAGAGTTTTGGCCTAAGTCAACTGCTCCAATTAAGTTGTTTCCACCAGATTATGTTACTCCAATTGGTAGACCCCAAAAGAAGAGGAAGAAAAGTGCCTCTGAATTGATGGACAATATGGTGAAAAATGGCAAGCTAAGTAGGGCTGGAAAAACAGTGACTTGTAAGCTATGCAAGCAGTTGGGACACAATCAAAGGACATGTAAACTAAAGGATAAGGCTACTAACACTACATCTTCTGCAAGTGCTACATTCAAGAAGAAAACAGGCACAAAACAACCTCCAAGCTCACCTACACCAAGGTCTTCACAAGGTATCATCATTTTAGACTCACCTTCTAGAAACACAAGGAGTTCACAAGCATCAAGGCTGTCCCAAGAAGCAACAAAAGGTAAAGGAAAGGGAAAGGCTGTGGAATAAATGCATGGAAGTGATGTCTGCAAACTTTGTTTAAACTACTACTTAGTATTTGGATTTTGTGTTTTGTATTTTGGATTTATGCAGACTTTCTTAGTGCATTATGTATTTGGATTCTATGTTATGTATTGGATTCTATGTTATGTATTGGATTCTGTGTTATGTAATGGATTCTGTGTTAGTGTATTTGACTGTATTTGGATTATGTGTTAGTGTATACTTTGCATTTGACTGTGTGCAGACTGCATTTCCTTTTGAACCTGTGTGCAGACTGTATTTGACAACTTTGTAAACCATTCACAGTCATTCACATGTCATTTGCATGTGTTATGTAATGGATTCTGTGTTTATGTATTTGGATTCTATGTCATTTGCATTTGCATTTGCATTCACAGTCATTTGCATTTGCATTCACATTCAACTGAGTTTTCATTTGCATTTTCAACCATTCACAGTCATTCACATTTGCATTTCATTCACAGTCATTGCCTTTCACAGTCATATACATTTGCATTTCATTCACAGCCAATATAAATAGCAACATTTAACCAACCAAGGCATTTCATTAAGTACAAAATTTGGAATTACAACTTCCATATAGGTTCAAGGTTGGGATTACAATATTTTACCACATCATCCAAAAGCTAGAATTAAAACATCAATGACTAAGATAGTAGGCAACAAACAAGACCCAACTGAGACCCAGCATCATCTTCAATCTACGAACTTGATTCATTTGTCTTGTCACTGTTTCTTGAAGGTTGTTCATTCTTTGCAACAACCCAGGAATGATCTGAACAGATCTTCGACACATAGGGGTATCAAACCAGGAGACAAACCCACAACTTGGCTACATTTATCAATTAGGTCAAAATCAAGAAAAACAACATTAAAAGAAAACAACATTAAAAGAAAACAAAATATGAAAACTTACTATGTTAGCACAACAATTGAATCTCCTTCCTGGATTCCTTGGTGTCCAAGAAGTAACAACCTTCAAAGGGGTAAAATGACAAATGGGGCATTCATTATCCATGATCTTCACAATGATTTGATATTGTGTTTTTTTTTTAATATGCGTATGTGTTAAACATTGAATTAGGGATTTTGACTACAAGTCAATGCCCTAAATACATATCCTAGTGGAAAAGTGGGGTGAAAAATAAAAAGACTAATTTAGCCCTCACATGTTTGTCACGTGTTTGGATTTAACAGATTTTTTGACTGAGATAACGATTTTGGACTGGACCGGTAAGATCTATAAACCACAGTGACTGAACCAGTCAAAAAAAAGTTGAGTGACCATTTGTGAAATTTCCAGCAAACCACAGTGACCATTTATGTAATTAACTCTCCCAAATATATGGAATTTACATCGTTTTCCCAAGTTCTTCAAGTGGTTAGAAGTTGATTCAATCATTTGTCCGAATCTCGAGTTTGATCATTCCTAAGCTTTCCAATTACGAACTATGAATGCGACTTTTCAAGTCATGTGTCAACGCAAACTAACATGAACCATTCGCATAATTTGCTCTATATCTAGATAAATTTGACACACTAGCTGTTTAAATAAAATAAGGAAACTTATGCCTGATATTATGTACTTTATGCGTAGGTTTTGCTAAACAAACCTTTAAGGCTAGTCGGCAAGGCAGTGATGCCTTCACCTTGCAACCAAAACTCACGCGCGATGCCCTTGCCTACTAGCCCATATCACGCGCGAAGCACTACCCCCAAGAGAAGTTATGGTGAAGCTTTCACCTTGCAGAGATACACAAACATCGGGCC
This sequence comes from Artemisia annua, assembly GCA_014162995.1. Taxonomy (NCBI): domain Eukaryota; kingdom Viridiplantae; phylum Streptophyta; class Magnoliopsida; order Asterales; family Asteraceae; genus Artemisia; species Artemisia annua. Next base: position 21,536 of record LBNU01006716.1, on the reverse strand, counting down.
CCACTTGTACAATTTAAACGTTTTGTTACAGTTGCATATTAAAAAAAATAATAATAAAAAAAATAAAAAAAATAAAATAAAAATCACAACGCCCCAATTTTTTCTTTTATAAATACTCACAAAACCCACTTTTTTTTAAACAAAATCTCAAATCTTTTACACTCTCAACTTATTACTTCAAATGAATTCCGATACGATTATGTTCACCGACTCAGAAGAAGAAAAAGAAATTACAAGTCGGAGATTGAATTTTATTGCAAGATCGTTGTCGTTTATTAAAAATACACGAAAAGCAAATCGCCCGGCGATAAAACGCCGTAATCGAGATCATTAGGTTCTCATGACCGTTTAGTCGACGGCTATTTTACTGAGAACCCGTTCTACGATGCACGTACTTTTCGAAAGAGGTTCCGAATAAATCGATCTCTTTTCAACTGGATAGTTCGGGAGGTAACTATCATAATCCATTTTTTAGTAGCAATGTTGATTGCATCGGAAAAGAAGGCATTTCAACGTTGATGAAGTGCACCTCCACAATTCGTCAATTGGCATACGGCGAGTTTCCTGATGCTTTAAACGAGTATCTGTAGGTGGGTGAGAAAACTTCTCGTCAGTGTCTTGATCATTTTTGTAAGTCTGATGGAAATTTTTGGTCCAGAGTATTTGATGAAACCCACTATGACTGATGTTATAAAGCTTTATCGACATCACAAAGAAACACACGGGTTTCTGGGGATGTTAGGAAGCCTTGACTGTACAGATTGGGAGTGGTTTGGTTGTCCGAATGTACACAAAGGTCAATATGTTAGACGTGATCATGGTCCGAATCCGTTCATTTTGCTGGAAGCGGTTGCGTCACAAGACTTATGGATATGGCATGCTTTCTTTGGTACTTCTGGGGCGAACAACGATATCAACGTTATGTATAGTTCTCCTTCATTTAACGATCTTAAACAAGGAATCGCACCGGAGATTCCATTTGTTGCTAACGCGGTAACTTACCCATTTGGGTACTATCTTGTTCATGGGATGTATCCGGAATTGGCAACACTCGTTAAGACGATTCCAGAACTATCAGATGATGACCACAAGAGAATAAGGTATAAGCAAATGCAGGCATTGGCAAGGAAAGACATAGAGCGGGCGTTTGGTGTTTTGAAGAAGAAATGGGCGGTACTTGTCACTCCCACAAAAATCATGAAAAAGAAAGAATGGTTAATATGATGTATACTTACATCATATTACATAATATGATTCGAATAGGGAAAAAAAATCTCCCGAATGGTACTGACCCCATACGATTCGATGAAGAAATGTGAAAAGTTATTAGGTACATCAGATCACATCAAATGCATCAAAACCTTCGTGCCGATTTGGTCGAACATTTATCTCGTAATATCTAATTCCAGTTTTTAATGTAGTATTTTTAATTTCTGAAGTCTGTGTAATGTTTTTAAGTTATGAATAAAAGTTTTCTATTTCATATGTTTACGTTTTTGTATTTATATGTTTACGTTTTTAATTTCGTAAGTATTAAAAAAATGAGAGTTAAGGTGACCAAGGTGACTCACCTTGGTCAGTAGGTGACTACCTTACTCACTAAAAGGTGAGTGGAGGGGAGTGGAAGTGAGAGAAGAGAGAAAGCTGATGTGCCGCTGAAGTGTATGATGAACTTGTAAGAATCTTGCCATCTAGACTAAGGATTACCTTTAAGAAACAAATACTAGTAACATGTATAGAGTCGGTTGAAGTCAAAGGATGAACAATTATTATTGAAGGCACAAGCAATTAATGTGTGTTTGAACACCTTAAGCATAGCTCTTAAGGCTACATTTAACAATTTCTTACATTATATAGTCAAAATATTGTTCTAAAAACAGAATTATCTATTAGACAATAAGATTGTTAAATTTTGCCCATGTTAGCATTAGAAAATTGAAAAAATATTGTTGATTCTTAGAAGATTGAAAAAATATGTATGAGTTTAAAAGTTCATTTTGAAGTTTGTATGATTACAACGCCGAGCATACAATTCTATCATTTCACAATTAATTGCCAATTTATGAAAAATTAAAAAAGTTATGATATTTGTCAAGAAATAAATTCTTTTATTTTCGATGATTACAAAATTCAAAGATGATTGATAATTTAAATAAAACTATAATTTATGACTTTAAAGTCTTTTAGTAATTCTACTTATTTAAGTTGCATGAGCCTTGCATAATATTGATTCTAATCATTCATGATCTGGATACGAATGGGTCAAAAATTACTTTAGATATTTTTTGTTTTGTAGGCCTTTATATAGGACCATGTGTCCATGTTATGGGCCTTTCCAAAACAGGGTTTAAAGCTCTATCTCACTAATAAGCGGCTGAAAGAATAACATCGTAAGCCCCCACCGTGTTCACAGCCTGATTGGCCTACGAGCGGTAGTGAAAATCATCACGTTCCCTTGTCAAAGACAAGAGAAGAAGCGATCAACAGTTACCAGTTCCGTTGGTCAATTACGAAGCGGGACTACACTAGTCACTTCTCTTACACATACCTTTAAACAAGCATCACAAAACAAAATCCTGCAAAACCCTCTTTAAGTATAATATTAATATTGTAATAAGGCACTTTACAAAATGGTAAAAATGGAATACTAGTGTTTCTTGTTTAGGGTTTTAATTCTACAAGTCTACCCTATTTAGAGAGCACGGTGCAGGGAGGGTGGGCACGGCATTCGCCAAAAACATGACTAATGGCGCTGCTGTAGTGGCACCGGCAGCGTTGCCATTGGTCCGCCGTTCGTCCCTCCATTGGTAGAAGCGCAGTATTTTTTTTTAAATTTGAATGTTAAATTACGGGAATATGCAACGCATTTAAAAACACCACTTTTTCACCTAAAATAAACACTTTTAACTTATATTTTTTAAACATTCCAACCATATCACAATTTATATACATTTGCATATACATTTCAATCCACTGTTCCATATTTCACACTTTTAATTTTCATGGATCTTTTTGACGATAAAGCTTGAGCCCAAGAATTATTACGTTTATACGAATATAATCAAAAATTTCAAGCCTTTTATTTAATGTACATTTATTTTTATTGAAATGTCGTATACTACTTTAATAAAGGGACATGCAAATTTGATGATCGTTGCAAGTTTATTCATGATCACCGAAATAGGGCGGGTTTACAATCCAAAAATCCCATTGTCAGTAACCTCATTCGACCTTCTGGTAACAATACTTTTCGGCCAAAATTTTACTTGCAATCCCCCTGGTTACTACACATATCGTATAGCCCACCATAGCCAACAGTCCACTATTGCAAATTGATTGGGCCATCCGCCCAATCATCAAGCCCATTATGCCGCCCCTTTGTATTATTCTCAGTCCAAAATTGCTCCAGCCCAATATCAACAGCAGCCCATGGTTTAACAGCAGCCTATTTATGGAGCATAATTTCAACAGCAGGTTCACTCTCCCGGGTTACTCGGACCCGCACCCGCCTTGTACTTGTCTCAAGCCACTTCGCTTCCTAGTGCGTTTAACACTATGAGTTTGCAAGACCCGACATGGAACATGAATACAGGTGCCTCTTTTCATTTAAACCCTAATGCACATAATTTAAGTACCGTTTTTAACAAACATTTATTATAATCTGTACACGTTGGTGACGACAATTCTATTCCCGTCACTAATACGAGACATAGCATTATCCCTTCTCCTCATCGCCCTCTTCACCTTCATAATGTACTTGTCACTCCTAACATCATTAAAAATCTTATTTTTGTTCGTCAGTTTACTAGGGATAATAATTGCACTGTTGAATTTGACGCTTTTGGTTTTTCCGTGAAGAATTTCTTGACTCACCATATTCTCCTTCAATGTGACAGCTCGGGTGATCTCTATCCAATTACCAAGCCGTCTACTATCACTATTGCTTTTGTCACCACTAGTTCCTCCACGTGGCTTCAACTTCTCGGTCATCCCGGTGATGAAGTGCTATGGTCGCTTGTTTCACGTCATTTTATTTCATGTAATAAAGGAAAGCCTACACATGTTTGTCATGCTTGCCAACTTAGCAAATATGTGAAGCTTCCTTTTTATATCTCGGATTCGATTATTGAACATTGTTTTGATATTATTCATTCTGATATATGGACTACTCCAATTGTTAGTTCAAGTGGTTTTAAATACTATGTTTATTTCTTGATCATTTCTCTCATTATCTATGGATATATCCTCTACGTAATAAATCTAACATGTTCGCTAAATTTTTGCATTTCGTTATTACGTTAAAAATCAATTTAAATGCAAAATAAAAATGTTTCCAATGTAACCACGGTGGTGAGTTCGATAATAACCAACTCCAGACACTTTTTGCAAATAACGGTATCTGATGAGTGTGTAAATACTCATCATTTTTCTATCATCTGAACTGCCAAAAACATCCAAAAACACCAAATAATGCATCAAAATAATGGAAATATTCCAAAAGTGTGTTTTATGAGTCTTAGATGCAAAATGTTTGAAAACAAATGAAAAACAAACAAAGTTTGCACAATTGGCAGTTTCAGTCCCTCAACTTTCACAAATTGTCAAAACTAGTCCCTAAATAGTTCAAAATATGCAAAATATCATAAAAGGTCCTTGGGGATTCATAAGTTGTCAAAACAAACCCTTTGAATATCAAAAATCACAAATTTACAACTTTGGTCCCCCAAGTTTGAAAAATGTCAAAAATAGTCCTTGGTGAATTTAAAAAGTGAAAATAATCAAAAATAAACCTTGTACTATTCATCAATGACAAAATTGGTCCTTGTGGTAAAAATTTGGAAAATTACAGGTTTGGTCCCTGAAGTTTCACAAATTGGCAGAAATGGTCCCTGGACTTTCAAAAATGGAAATTATCAACATTAGTCCTTGTACTATTCATCATATGGCAAGAATGGACCTTGTGAATACTTTGGAAAAATCACAAAACCCAACCCTCAACTTTCAGAAAATTACACAAAAGGTCCTTGTGATTTATTATAAACCAAACCGGATCCTTAAACCCAAAAATCCAAATCCCTTAACCCATTAACACCCCTAGCCCACTAACCCTTTTCTTTTTCTTTTCTTTTCTCTGGCCCAACCCCATAAGCCCAAACCAAACCCCCCCGTTTAAATATTATAACCTCCCACCCCTTCCCCCTCTCCTTCCCCCGTTCACACCATCACTACCACCCCTGCAACTTGCACTGCAAACCATCACCTCACACCCACCACCTCCATCACATCCCACCGCCCAAACCCACTACAATAAATGCCACCACCCCCTCTTGCAATATAAAACAGAAAATGGTTATAAAACCATTTTGGCGCCAAAATCTCAATCAAGGGCTAGGATCAATCTCAGAGCATCCAATGGTCATGAATTCACTCAGAGACATCCAAGGAACCCTAATCTCATGCTATAAATAGAAGAGGAGCAAGAAGGAAGGAGCATAGTCTTAATTAGTTCTAAGTAGTGTCGAATTTATGTAATTTCAGTTTTTAGTTGTTTAAATTGCTTTCAAAAGCTTGTACTCTGTTTCTATAGTGTAATTGGATCTTTTATTAATCAAAAATCTCAAGGTTTCAGTTTCAATTCAGTGTTTGCAATTTCAATTTCAAATTCTGTTTTTGCTCTAATAATGCCTTAAGCTTAATGTTACTGTGTCATAAGCTCACTTAGGACTTATATAATCATAAGAAAACATAAAAAGTTAAAAAATTCAGAAAACAAAAACACACAGGGTACCTATGCATTTGACTGTGGAAGCTTTGGAAGTTGCCTACAATGGAGGGGCAAGATGGACTTTTACCTAGCTTATCTCTGATAAGCTAGGAGCTTGTTGAGCATAAAGAAGCTCTAGTAAAGCTAGAGTAAAGGTTTCTACTTTTCAATTTCTAAAAATTCAAGTTTTAGTGTAACTTTGCATTTTACTGTATTAGTACTTATTTTAGCTTAATCTCTGTGTTTTTGTGCTTATTTTGTGTTATTTAGTCATAATATAGCTTAAAATTAAGTCCTTAATAGTTAAAATCAGTTGTGCAATCAATTCTCATTTTCACTGCCAAAAATCAATCTTGATCATATTGAGTATTTGTGAACTAGACCCTTGTTTCTGTGCTCAAATCAATATTAGATATCATAATCAGTGAATTGGAATCAAGTTTATGGATTGAATCACTCATTTGTTTTGAAAATCAAAATTTGGTTCAGTGAGAGAGGTGTTTGGATTTGCTGTCATTAGTGTGTTCCAGTGCATGCTTGTTGTTGTTCTTGCTTGATACATGTCACTTAGGTCCTAATAAACTCACAACAAGCATAAAATCCAGTGGTCATTTGTAAAAAAGTCAAAATCATCCTTAATCTCATTTAGTTCATAATCTGTTGAAGTTATTTGGTCCATAATCATCAAATCAGTAGAATAGTTGTTAATATTGATAGATTTCATGTTCTTATAGCTTAATATATCATAATCAGTTCATAAATCAAGATCAAACTTCATAAAAGTCAAAGTTCTAAGTTTTCATAAAAAGTCAAAAATGCATGCCTGCAGTTTTTGAATAAAAAGTAGAATTTTGTCTAGGCTTTGTTATTCAGTTTCATGCTTAGTGCTTTTGGATAATTAAACTTTGGTTGCTTATCTTTCTGTGTGATTTTTGTTGATTTTTCATTTGCTTATTTAACTGCTTATTTAGTTCTTTCTTTTGAGCACTTTTTCAAAAAGGTGCCCTGCACCACAGTTAAACACCAAGGTTCATAAGCTCTTGTAGAGCTTATTAGTGGGACCCATTGTGTGTTTCTTGGCTTTTTGGAAAGCCAAGCAAGCCATCTTGCTTATTCAGTGCTTATTTCCCATTTTGCAACTTATTTGGTAGGGCTGCATAAGCCATCTTTATTTGACTTTTCTGTGTATTGTTTTAAGTACTCAGTGAAATCACCAATTTTCATAAGCTTGTCACAAGCTCATTAGTGGACCTTAGGTTTGCTTATTGGCTTATTTTGAAGCTTTCCAGGTGAACTTGAAACCTCAAGTTTCATTTTGGACCATAGAGCTTATTTGTGGGCCCCATAAGGCCTGCAGAGTGCCTCTTTGGACTGTGTGGTACACAGTTTAGCTCATATAGCTTATTTGAGCTTTTTGGCTTATCCAGTGTGCTTTTCTTGTCTCTTTGGCTCATTTAATGTTTATATAAGTTGTTTGTAGCTATTTCAAGCATTTGTGATCACTGTGTAGCTTATTTTTAGCTTTTGCACCCCTAGTTTGACCAAAGTCAAACTGTGTTAAGCATAAGCTTGCACACAGCTTATTTTTAAGTTTATAAAAAATGTTTTCACAAAAAGTGTCCATTATCAGTGTATAAACAAGTTCCAAAAAGAAAATTCCAAAAATAATCACTTTTTAATAAAAGTGATAACTTCTATTTAATATTTTTAATTTTTCTTAATTTTCATTTTCTCTTTTTAAATTTAGTTTAATAATAACCTGTTTTTATAATTTTTAAAATTAGTTTGTCACCTTAGGTATTTTTAATAATTTTCTTAGAATTTTCTTTTTCTGTTTAGTATTTATTAGATTTAATATTAGTTTATTTAGTAATTAATTAAAACTATTAAAGTAATTAATTCTGTATAAATTTGTTAAACAGTAGCAAGTTTTTATAATTTTCCTAGGATCTACATAATATTTAGTACTTTTAGTAATTTTTCTAGAATTCTTACTGTTAATTTTGTAATTCTTAGATTTAATTTTAATTAAAACAGTTTAATTAGAAAAACCAAAAAGAAATTAGAATAGTTGTTAAATTTTAATCTGATTTTCATTTTTATAATTTTTCTAGCTTTGTCACATTAATTAGAATCTGTAAAAATTAATTTTGTAATTTTCCTTTTTCATTTTCTAATTTTTCTCTTTTAAATAGTTTAATTAGGTTTTAAATATTAATTAAGTTTTTAATTTATAAAAAATCCACAAAAAGACAAAAATATTTATTTTTAATTTTTATAAGTATTTTAAGTCATTTTAGGTTTTTAGAAAATAATTTTGTAAGTTTCTAAGTTAAGATTGTAACTAAAATATTGTTAGGTTTAATATAAATAGTTTTAAGTTAATTATTTAGTTTAAATTAAATAGTTAATATTAAATTAAGTATAATATTATTAAAATATTTTCTTTTTAGATTTCAATTTTCTTTAATATTAAAAGTTTCAAAATTTTCATTTTTCACCCCAAAGTTTGGAACTTGTCAATTTTAGTCCCTGTAATTTGGAAATTGGCAATTTTAGTCCTTGTACCTTGCTTATTTGCATTTTGTGTTATATATTTGTCATATCTGTTTATTGTGAATTCTCATTTTCAATTCCAAGCAATCAGTAGTGTAATAATCAATCCAAATCTTTATTATGGTTACTGTTCCTAAATCACTTCTCCTCAAAACGTTTTCCATAACACAATTTCAGCCTCGTTGGGACTTTAACGACCCGGGGAAACACTATACTCTCCAGGATTTCATTGAGTTGGTCTTAAGCTTTCAGGGTTTATTTGTTACGGTTGGCCATTCACAAGTGGTCAGCTTGTGTGACAATTACCTGTTGGTTCTGAGCCAATCAGTATCCAACTTAGATTCTCTTACCCCAAAACCTCTCAACAAAATGGAAAGGCAGAATGAATAATATTAACTATAAATAGCATCATCCGTACACTCCTTTTACAAGCACACCTAGAACATTGTTCTTGGGTCGAGGCCTTCCATATGGCCACTTACCTACTTAAGCTTCTACCCTCAACCGCCATCAACAATGAAATCCTCTTCACAAGACTTTTCTAAAGAGAACCCGACTACTCCCGCCTATGTATTTTTGGGTGCCTTTGTTACCCTCACCTTCACTCCCTTTACAAATTTGCGCCCCGTGCCACCCCGTGTATCTTCTTAGATTTTCCCGTCTATCATCTTGGCTTTCGTTGCCTTGACCTTGAAACAAACAAAATTATTCTCTCTAGACAAGTCACGTTCAACGAAACCCAATTTCCATACCGTTCCATGACACCCTCGTCTCCACCCTCCTACACGTTTTTAGAACCTACAACTTCCCCTCTCCTTAGCCACACTCTAACCCATCATGTTACCACACTTGTTCCCAAAATCAACATCCTACCAGTACATCTCACCCACACCAACCCAACAACCAAACAACCCAACCCACTTCTGAACCTCACAATATAACCCAACATACCTCAATAACACCCCTTATAAACATTGTCGCACCCTCTAGCCCAATAGCACTATCACATAGCCCAATAACACACCACTATTTCTGTCCCACAGCCCAATAGCACTTCTAACATACCCACTACCTCGGCCCAATCCCCACAGCCTGAACCACCTCGAACTCACCGAATGGTCACTAGGTCTGGGCATTGTCAAACCCATTGATCGTTTATCCTTGCATACTGATGCGTGGTTTGCGACCTACGCAGTAGGTTTTACCTCTCAAGGGATCTTGAGAAGCTTGCAATCCCCACCAGGCAGTGTACCTGACCGATGTAGTATAGTGAAGTGGCAAGTACCGGGGGATTGATCGTTCTCTCGGGGAATAGTGTCGTTAGGATTGAAAACTACTCTAGTTGGGGCTAAGGGTGAAGGATGATTCTTTTTGTATTTTTATGTTTTATGGAAAGCAAGTAAAAATCTCGGGTATTTGGAAGAGTGGGTGGAATTAGTTGCTAGTCAACTAACCCAAATATCTACTAATGCAAATGAAATAAAATAACAAGAAAATAAAAGTGGTTGGGAAACTAATATGGAAAAAAGTGTGTTTACTTAGATTTCATTACTCCCTAGCTATCTTTTACCGGTTAATTGCTTTGTTACAATTGTGTGGATGACGGGTTGTATTCCTTAATACCATTCGTAGGGCCGTGTACGATCTTCCCTAACTCTATAAGCGCAAACTTCATTCTATAGCGACACGTTTAGTATCCAAACCATGAAATCACTAGTAATTACTTATGCATTAAATACAACCAAATAATCGTAGTATACATCCGATTCATGTTTCTTAAGACGTTCAAGCAAGTCACCAATTGGAAGTTAGCCAGTTTTCTTAAGCCTAACATCGACATCACCCACCCACAACAATTAACAACAAACCAACAGCAAGTAATCAATAGCTAAGTTTCATCGGATCTAAGCAAACACAAAAGAAACCTAGCCTAGCATGTTAATTGAAAGACAAGCATAAGATATAATCACACAACACATAGACATATTGAATGACTTAATGGAAGACTTATCTTTAATTAATCATGGATGAAACAAGGGTGAAAAACCCTTGAAAAAGACAGTAAATTTGACCTAGGGTTTATCCCTAAAGTTCTCCCAAAAGTTACACACTTTAATGAAGAAAAATCCTAAAGTATATATAGAAAATACATTCTGACGGCGTCAGGTTATAAATCTTGACGCCGTCAACTCGCCGTGTCTAGGGTTATCGGATCACCTAGATCTACTTCTGACGCCGTCAGCCTTTAAAACCTTCTGGGCCGTCTCTATTTAACTTAACACCTGACGGCCTGGATCTTGTAACACCTGACGCCGTCAGGTGTAAACATGTTGAATCCTTCCTTGGTCGTCTAGTAGAGTTTGAATCCACTCTTTTGTCTTCAGGTGACGGCGTCAGCATCCAAAGCCTGACGCCGTCAAGTAGGAATTCCAGCATGATTTGAGACTTTGTCGTTTTCTTCACTTTTATGCTCCAAAAACGTCCAAAATGCAATATTTTCCAGAATTCTTCCTGAAAGTACCTAAAATGACAAAAGAAACGATTTAAGGCAATATTTGATCATAAAATAACGATTTAGGGATTAAATGACCCCCTAAAAGCGTAACACTTTTCGCCTCATCACATACGTCTTGTATTTCTCTTTCACCTAAATCTCTTTCTCTCGCTCTAAAAGATCCTTTCTGGCATAAGTTATTTATGGTACTTGGATTCTTGTACCAAGGCGCTCGTGTGGTAATATGGTTCACTCAATGTGGTTATTTAAGCATAAGTTTCATGCTGACGGGACTTTGAGCCGCTATAAGGGTCGTGTGATTGCTAATGGGAGTAGTCAGCAACTTGGTAATGATTTTGATGAGACATTTAGCCTGGTGTTCAAACCGGCTACTATTCGTACTATCCTTAGCCTTGTTGTGTCTCGTAAATGGCCAGTTCATTAGCTTGACGTTAAGAATGCTTTTCTTAACGGTGATTTATCAGAGATTGTCTACATGCATCAGCCTCCTGGATTTTTTGATTCACGGTATCCTAATCATGTTTTTCTTTTACAGCGATCTCTATATGGTCTGAAGCAAGCACCTCGTGGTTGGTTTCAGCAGTTTGCAGGTTATGCCACACGAGTCGGATTTTATCATAGTCGATGTGATTCCTCACTGTTAATTATCGACAAGGTTCTGAGGTTGATTATTTACTTATATATGTGGATGCTATCATTCTTACAGCTTCGTATATAGCTCTACTTCAGCAGATTATTACTCCCTCCATCCCAATAAAAATGTCCACTGACCAAAAGCTCAAACTTTAAGAAATCCACAGTATAGCATATATGTAGTTAAAGAAATGACAATATTGCCCCAAGTATTTGAGATGATAATAAATGTAAAGTTAAGGGCCCGTTTGGTTTGTAGATGGGTTTATGATTAGAATTAGGATTAGAATATAAAGTTAAAGATTAGGATTTGGATTTGGTGAGAGAAAATATTATATTTAATGTAAAATGATTATTTAAATAGTTAGTGGAGGAATTAAAAATAATATATGATTTATAAAAAAGAATCAAAAATGAAGTAAGTGGGTAATAAATGGTTGAGATTTAAAAAGGCCCCACAAAAAGTATGAATTTGACAATTTTTTTGTAGAAACCGGATAACATGGCATACTTTTGAAGCTGGCCAATTATTTTCTTTGAGTCCCATATTTAGGTCTCACTCATTTCAACCAAACACATATTATTTACCATCAATCCAAAATTCTTTCTTTAGCCCCCTAACCAAATGGGCCATAAGTACAATAGCTTTTTCTTTCAGTTCATGTACATACTACAGTATGTAACATGTTGACTAATTTGCATGTGCAAAAATTTTCATTGTTATTCAAACTACAAATAACTAATCCCTTTGAACTCTAAATTTTTGGCTAAAAATGGAGGCAAAATATTGCCGCTTATTTTTGTTTTGCCACCAAAATTATGGTACTGTGAATTGAATCTTTTTAAATTACTTTAATCATAAACCACAAATATCACTATGACCATGTTCCTTAAACCACAAATATTACTATGACCATGTTCCTTAAGTACTCCGCATGTTTACAACTCTAATCATCAAGTCACCAAACTATACTGCATTAAATTCACAACTCCATTAAATTCACATGTACATTTTCTTATAGAAAAATGAACCACAACACACCTTCATCTAAGGGTGATCACGGTCCAATTAGGCAAGATTTGGCAAGTTTTTTCAGGTTTTTGGTCGGTCCGGACCGGACCGGACCGGACCGACCGGACCGAGGACCGAATTAGCCAAAAAGCTTAGACCGAGGACCGGACCGAATGTGGTCGGTCCGGTCCGGTCCGGTCCGGTCCGGTCGGTTTTGTCGGTCGGTCCGGTCCATCCGGTCCGTTTGCTCAGCCCTACCTTCATCTACTAAATCCAACTTGAACAATGATGAACGTCAAACTATCTACCAATCATTGTTGCAAGAAAGCATCAATGGAGAGTTGAAAAATGGGTCCATTACAAAATTAGCACGAAAAATCTCAGTATGTGAGCGAACTATAAGTCGAATTTGGCATCGAGCTAAACTCCGAATCCTCCAAGGATCAACGGTTGATGTATCTTCAAAGAAGCCAAGTGTTGTTGGGCGAAAGCGGATACACATTGACTTTACTCAAGTCTCACAAATTCCATTACGTCGTCGCACAAATATTCGATCTCTTGCAACGTTAATAGATGTTCCAAAATTAACCAAACATAGAAGAATCAAAGAAGGAGCACTTAGACCATACACGAATGCCGTCAAGCCGCTTTTGACCGATGAAAACAAAAAAGCAAGGGTAATCTTTTGTTTGTCTATGATTACTCCGCCATCTTTAACAAGTGCTAGCCCTACTTTCCATAATATGCACAACATCATTCACATTGATGAAAAATGGTTTTATATATATCGAAAGCATCAAAATGTTACTACCTTGTTCCCGGCGAAGAAGAACCATTAAGAACATGTAAATCGAAAACGTTCATGACAAAAGTAATGTTTCTAGCAGCGGTTGCGCGACCAAGATTTGATGCATATGGTAACGAAGTTTTTTCAGGAAAGATCGGTATATTCCCGCTGACAACTTTAGAACCAGCAAAGCATTCAAGTAAGAATCGTGTTGCGGGAACATTGGAGATAAAGCCTATCTTGTCGGTAACAAAAGACGTAACAAGGTCATGGATAATACAAAAGTATTACCGGCTATTAGATCTACGTGGCCACAAAGTCATACGGGTCTGATTTATATCCAACAAGACAATGCAAAGCCACACATTAAAGCTAACGATGCCGAGTTTCTTCAAGAAGCATCTCGAGATGGGTTTGATATTCGACTTCGTTTTCAACCGCCAAATAGTCCGGATTTAAATGTGTTAGACCTCGGTTTTAATTCAATCACTTCAAGAACAAGAAGTTTTGGGAACGATTGATGAATTGGTTCATGCGGTTCAAGCTTCATACGAAAGGATGCTATCTCGTGAACTTAACAATGTATTTCTAACTTTACAAACATGCATGAAAGAAATCTTGAAGGTTAATGGTGGCAATAACTATCGAATACCCCATATCGGTAAAGGTAGGTTGGAACGACAAGGAAGTTTGCCATTGACAATTGATTGCGAACACAATTTAATAGATCAAGCAACTACTTGTTTGCGTCAATAGGAAAGATATGAAAAACTTCCATGCCAACGGAAGAAACATGAAGAAAAACACATTCTTTTTTGTTTCCTTTTATATACTCATGCAGCTTACTGTAATGTTAAAAGGATGGTGGAATGTGTCTTTTGTTTAAAATTGTAGGAGTAGCCAACTGTTATGTTAGAAAAATATGACAAGTAGAATATCATTTTGTTGAAAGTTGATGCTAACGTACTTGTTAGAAAAAAATAGGGTAAAGTCCATAAATTAGCAACGTACTTTCTCAACTTTACACAGTTAGGTAACGAACTTTTTTTTATTACCAATTTAGTATGTGAAACTTGCTAATTTTCGACAATATAGTTATTATGACCTGCTGTTTTACTAAAATACCCTTGTGTTCTTCACATAAATTTGCATCGTTAGTCCTTTTTATTAACGGCCGTTAGTAAATAACTTAAAATTTAGATTTCTTAATTATTCATCCGCTTTCGTCCCTTTTTACACGTTTTATTCCTTTTTTGTACGTTTTCATCCATTTTTTAATCGTGATTTTCGTTCGTTTTTGTACGTTTTCGTCCATTTTTAAACGTTTTCGTCTGTTTTTATCACGTATTGCATTTTCAGGTTAAAATCTCGCGAATCTTGATGTAAAACATCATTCCGGACAACTTTCATGTTTCACACTTTTGATGATTCGGATAAGAAAATGGTCAAAATCGTGATTTTAAAAAAAATTTCTGTATCGATTTAAAATCACGATTTTGACCATCGATTAAAAAATGTTTCTGTATCAATTTTAAAAAATGTTTATGTATCGATTTGACCATCGTTTTAAGAAACAACTATATCGATTTAAAAAAAAAAAGATTTTTGTATTGATTAAAAATCACGATTTTGATCATTTTCTGGTCCGAATCATCAAAATTGAAAAACATGAAAGTTGTCCGGAATGATGTTTTACATTAAGACATGTGAGATTTTAACCTAAAAATGCAATACGTGAGAAAAACAGACGAAAACGTTTAAAAACGGACGAAAACGTACAAAAACGGACGAAAAAGGACTAACGATGCAAATTTTAAGTTATTTACTAACGGCCGTTAGTAAAAAGGACTAACAATACAAATTTTAAGTTATTTACTAATGACCGTTAGTAAAAAGGACTAACGGTGCAAATTTATGTGACGATATAGTCATTGACCTGCTGTTTACTAAAATACCCTTGTGTAATGACTATATTGTCGAAAATTAGCAAGTTTCACATACTAAATTGGTAATAAAAAAAGTTCGTTACCTAACTGTGTAAAGTTGAGAAAGTACGTTGCTAATTTATGGACTTTACCCTAATAAAATATGAACAAGTAGAATATCCTTTTGTTGAAAGTTGATGCAATGAACTTATGTACTTGTGTGGTCATTATTCATTTTACTGTTTATGCATCTATTAAATGTCTAGGGGTAGTATTGAGATTTTAGTTAATTATTATTTTCCTTTTTTGGTACCTGATAAGGAAATATTTGTCACGCTTTTAGGGGGTCATTTAAGCCCTAAATCGTGATATTATGATCAAATATTGCCTCAAATCGTTTCTTTTGTCATTTTAGGTACTTTGTACAAGAATTCTGGAAAATGGATCATTTTGGACGTTTTTGGAATGAAAAGTGAAGAAAACGACAAAGTCAAGAATCCATGCTGGAAATTGTACCTGACGGCGTCAGAAATTACTACATGACGCCGTCACTTGAAGACACAAGAGATGGATACAAGTTTACACTAGACGCTCAAAGGAAGGATTTGTGATTTAACACCTGACGGCGTCAGGTGTTACAAGTTGAAGGTCGTCAGGTGTAAAGCTAAAGAGAGACGGCCCAGAAGATTTATCTGAGTGACGACGTCAGAAGTGGATCTAGGTGATCCGAGAACCCTAAACGCAGCGATCTGACGGCGTCAGGATCTATAACCTGACGCCGTCAGCCTTGTAACTCTATATATAGATTTGGATTTTTCATTTATTAGCGCGGAACTTTTGTACAACAAAACCTAGCCGAATTTTACAGCTCTTGTAAGGGTTTCAAACCCTTCTTTCACCCATGTTTAATTGAAGATAAGTCTACCTTTTAATCATTCAATATGTCTATGTGTTGTTTGATTATCTTTTATTCTTGTCTTTCTTTTAACATGCTAGCTTAGGTTTTTAGTGTTTGCTTAGATCTAATGAAACCTAGCTATTAATTATTGATTGTTGGTTTGTTTAATTGTATTGGTTGATTGATTTTGCGTTAGGCTTAAGAAAACTGGCCAACTTCCTATATGGTAATGTGCTTGAACGTCTTAAGAAACGTTTCTTGGTTGTGTACACCGGAGTTATTAGTTGTTTTTAATGCATAAGTGACTATTGGGGAGGCCATGATTTGATACTGGGTGTCGGTCATAGGAAGAGATAGAAGCTTATAGAGTTGGGGAAATTCATACACACCCCCACGACTGGTATTAAGGAAAACAACCCTTCATCCAAACAATTATAACAAGCCAATTAATTAATAAGAGATAGCTAGGGAGTAAGAAAATCTAAGTCAACACATTTTCTCATCAATAGAAGTTTCACCAATTTACTATTCTTGTTATTTTATTTTTATTGCATTAGTAGTTATTTGGGTTAGTTGACTAGCAACTAATTCCGCCTACTCTTCCAATACCCGAGATATTTACTTTGCTTTCATAAAAACATAAAAATACAAAAAGAATTATCCATCACCTTTAGACCTACTTCACGTAGCTTTCAATCCTAACGACACTATTCCCCTAGAGAACGATCAATCCCCCGGTACTTGCCACTCACTATACTACATCGGTCAGGTACACTGCCTGGTGGGGATTGCAAGCTTCTCAAGATCCCTTGAGAAGTAAAACCTTTTGCAAGGTTGCAAAACCACGCATCAAGTTTTTGGCGCCGCCGCACCGGGGAATAGTTATTGTTTAGGTTGAATTTTATTTTTATTAGGTCTACTCATTAGATTCATATCTAGTGAGATTTTTATTTTCTTTTTATTAGGTTTTCTTTAGTCTATCTTTTTTTTCCTGTTCTTGTTTGTGATTTCACCCGTTTGTTTCATGAATAATATCGATCATTTAATCCCTGTTATTCGTGTCTTTCGCCGTAGAAACTTTTAACTACCCGTTCTAGCCCCTATTCTAGAAGACGAGAACCTACCAAATCTGTCACCCGACCATCACTTTAACAATAATTATGATATGGATGAATCTGACCACGATACTGACCATGAAAATGGGCCTTTTTATTATTCAGATTCCGATGAGGACCTAGGTGATGGCGAATTTATTAATGATGTTAGGAGAATAGAAGATGATGATCCTCTTAGGTATGTTGACCCTAAGACTAAGATTGAGAAGGATAGCCTCTTTAACATGCAATTTCCTTGTAAAATCGGATTTATGAGCTTTGATGCATACCTTAACTTATCTTTACCGATGAACATAATTTCGCGTAATGAATATAATAAAGTCATGGTGAATGAGTTAGAATACCAAGAAGACAATATTGTTGCTAGGGCAAAGACATTGCATGTGTTTGTTGGAAGCTTTGTTTACTTAGTTGATTTTATAGTCATGGAGAATCTAGGAGAGTTTATTAATAATAACTTATCCCAAGTCGTGTTTGGGAAGCCCTTCAAAAGGCTAACCAAATTAGATGAAAAACTTATGGAATGGTTAATTACATTCTCAGACGAAGATGAGGACTTTGTCTACCAAATGCCCCGTGCACACCCTAGATTAAAGGATTTTTTCTATTGAGATATGTAATAGGCTTCCCCCTCGCGATATGTTAAGTGAGAACGATATAAGAAAAGGGCTTAAATATCCACATGAAAAGAATAAGACATACTATCGCGGATGTTTAGAGCTAAGTGATGACTATAAGAAAGATGAGGCAACAATTAGATGGCTCACACTCGGNGCACACCCTAGATTAAAGGATTTTTTCTATTGAGATATGTAATAGGCTTCCCCCTCGCGATATGTTAAGTGAGAACGATATAAGAAAAGGGCTTAAATATCCACATGAAAAGAATAAGACATACTATCGCGGATGTTTAGAGCTAAGTGATGACTATAAGAAAGATGAGGCAACAATTAGATGGCTCACACTCGGATACGTGAGCATTAGTGACACTAGGTGAGTGTGACTTTGAGTCTAGCTACAAGACTCGTTAATAAAGAAAAGCGCTTCTTGAGAGGCAACCCAAGCCTTTTTAATTGTTTGCTTGTTTATTTGTTTTTATTTGCTTCTGTGTGCGTATTATATTCTTAGTGTTTATTGTTCACGTATCAAACATAAATTGTGAAAATGCTTTATTTTGTTTTTAACCTCGTCTTAATTACATATAAAGGTATTTTGCAAAAGATAAGTGTAAGGGAAATCCAAATTTGTTTTAAAGAACGAATTGAACATGAACGATAACAATAAGATATAGACATTGATGAGACGAAAAATGTTACGTTTTTAGGGGTCGGTTTGAGTCCTAATTCGTATGTTTTTGGTTTGGATTTCACCCAAAGTCGTTTCTTTTCTCATTTTAGGTAGTTTTGAAGGGAAAATCGCAAAAGAAGCATTTTCGGGCGTTTTCGGAGTGAAAAAGTGCGGAAAACAACAAAAACTCAAAAGACCTTGAAGATTATTGAAGGTGACGCCGTCACACTCTACTAAGTGACGCCGTCAGGAACAAGTGAAGTCCAGAAGTGGAAAAAAGACTCGTGACG
>LBNU01006715.1:3820-48930 GCA_014162995.1 Artemisia annua | reverse complement strand
TACGTTTGTAGTAATGGGACATGAAGTAATGTACGTGACTACTATATATCCTAAACAAAGTCTAATTGGTCTTTCTTACAAATTGAATCGAGGTGTTGCTTGTTGATTATTTTCTATTTATAAAAAAGATTAATCAAATAGATATCAGAGTGGATGTTCAAAGATTGTGAGCCTATAAAATTGGTTTCGTATATCACATTTAACTTTAAATATAAACAATTTTCAGGGAAAATTATTGTTCAATGAACAGTAATTTTCTAAAAAAATGTTGGCAGAAATGGTCCCCGCGGTTTACAGACAATGACGTAAACAGTCCTGGAAAACTGCATAAAGGGTCCTTGTTGTTAATTTGTGTTACAGAACCAGTCCTTTAATTAAATCTAAGGTCTTTTGTGTAAAAATAACTTACAGAAATAGTCCTTTTGAGTTATTTAACTTCACAAAAACCATCCTTAAATGAAAAGTTACATAAATAATCGCCGTCGTTTACCTAAATACTTTTAATTTCCTATAATCAGTTTTAACTTTTAAGTATAACTAGTTTGGCAATTCTTTTGCTTTTTCTTTAAAAGTCTATTTTAAAGTATTTGCCAAACAAATTAACATTACTAGATTATTGCTTAAGATTTATTTGTACACGTTTAAAACATTTTGTTGAGTAAAAACTAAAATCGATTTAAATGAGCTCCTACAGGACAATGACTACCTGTACCACTACTTCAATTTTGCAGCATTCAATGAGCTAAGTGCAAGGCTGGAAAGAAAAAATCTGATACTGACAGGTAGTATTACTAACAAAACCATGTATCCTAATTTGATTATCAATATCTAAAGCACTACGGATATATACAAACAGAATATATTGGGTATGTGCACAATGTGGATAAAGTAAAGGAGTATGGAGGTGCGACAACCAACAAGGTGAAAGCTAGAAATATTGGCATCCGCAACCTCAAGTAAGTGCAACTCTTCCTACCCTAATTGATAAACCTAACGGAGCTATAATTCTTATAAGTGTCGTAATCTTACAGCAACAATGTCGTCCTGTTTACATTGTGGAATGAGGATGCCGACAACTTTAAAGAAGCTGAATACATGCAAATGCAGCAACCTGTCATATTAGCTGTTAGCTCATGCTACATTAAGAGATATGCTGGTATGTTAAAAATAATAATTCGAATTTGACTTACCACCGTGACTAGCAAACACTTAATCATCTATTCTGGGATATGTAGGTCAAATACAACTGTCGGCAACTTCAGCCACCTCCTATTATTTCAACCCAGATGTCGAAGAAACTGGCGAGCTGCTAGCTGTGTATGAATATACCTGCAAAATAAATTTGTTTGTTAGCATCATGTATAGGATAACATTAACACATCTATATAAATGCAGGTATAGCCAAACTAACACAATAGCCCCACAATTAAAAGTTCAGACGGAGAGGCTAACTGATTGGGAACAAGAAAGGAACAGAAACCGTGTTCCATCAGGAACACTTTTACAAATCGATCCCAACACTCAACAGGTTTGCACAAATTATATTCAAATTAGACATGATTATTAAATACATATATTGCTCTTATCTTTTGCAAGTGAGTGCTATTCACACAAGATGCCATGATACTTAGGATTGACACTGCTCATGAATGGTACTACCAAAAATGTGACGAATGCGGCGGAAAACTAAGATATGGATATGTGCATGGCCAATGCCATCAATATGGAAACAAGCCAAATCCTGAAAACAGGTACATTAATATATACAAATAGAATAGTAAAGCTATATTATCTGTAAACTATCAGGCAACACATAATGCAGATTCTTCCGCAATTTTAAATGCAGCTACTGCCTTAGAATAATCATAACAGACGGCACGGGAAATGCCATGATGACCTGCTTCACGCCCCAGACAGATGGCCTTATCAAAGACGTCAACAGCTTGCTTCAAGAAGTAGAAGACAAAGATCCAGCAAACATTCCAGCAGCAATACTGGCTCTGCAGAATACACGCNCCTTCTTCTTCTCCTTCTTATCCTTCTTCTCCTTCTTCTTCTTATGTTGACTGCGAACCCAAGTGACAGGAATCGACTGACCAAAGTCAAAGTGGTTCTGATCATCAGTTTTGACTTCATGACAAACGGGATACTTTATGAGTTGCAAACACTCATTTTTGGTCATCAGAGGTGGGATTTGTGCCTGATATTCATCTCCAATTCGAGCAGTCTTTTGTGGCTCTCCAAAGATGTCACCAGCAAAATGTGATTCACAGTGTAACCATTCAACACGTTTATCAACATCTTCCATATTTCTATCCATCTAAATACAACCAGTCATGAAAATGAATTACGTCGTAAGCTTCAAATTTCAATTAGAGCATATGTACATAATTGTATAAACAAGAAAATAAACACCAAATTCTGAATGCTTTAGATTACATAGAAGTACTAAAGAAAACATTATCGTTAGAGAACAAAATTAAGAAACTTTCAGTGATAAGCAGCTCATGTTTTCATTTAAAGGCTGCCTTACTTCTTAGGGGGTGTTTGGGATTGCACTTTTTCATAAAACAGCTTAAAAGCAGGTACTAACCTGCTTAGTTTTAAGTGCTTATTTCAGTAGCAAATACGCAGTTTCTTTTGACAAACACTTTATCTGCTTAGAAGTAAGTAGATAAGCACATAAATATGCAATTCCCGAACAACCTCTTAGTTTTTTAGTGCAAAAACTCAAGGGACTTACTGAAACATAATACACTAACCAATGATAATACTCAAATTGTCATGAAACGATTCAGCATTAAGACTCAAGTTTTCATCATCAAGTCATCGACAGTTCTATCTTTAGTCCCCAAATATAGAAGCATTGTCAGGTTTCTATCAGGAAACTCATTTCACTAAGAATCAACGATATATGTCAATGTTTTGCTCTTACCAATGCTCAATTACAGCTTATGTTCACTACATAGGTTCAGTCTTGCTACTCTGGCGCGACTATCCAAAACAAACTACTCAACCCTTCACTAACTTAATAATCGACTAACCAGACAGACGTTCACCCAAACCCTCATAACAAGCTAAGATCTGTTCTCAGCGGCGGACCCAAAGGGGTTCCTGGGTGTTCGCGAAACCCCATGGATTTTCGCCCCGTAGTGTCAATATTTGTCAAATTTCGTGATTTGTTCGAAACGAACCTCATCTCTAAATTTTATGAACCTGGTCACTTAGAAACCTGGGTCCGCCCCAATGTTCTTAATCCCAAAAATCATCATCATCACCAAATGGTAACTAGTAGCAGATCAGGAGATAACATAAAAAACCAATTACAGTAATTATCAAGAAGAACACATAATTTGTCAAACACTTGTACAAGAAGTTAAATATCATGAACCCACGTGAAAATTCACACAAACAAAGCAAATGGGTGTTTTTATATCTTTGCAACAAAATCAAACTATACATATTAAGATTCATTTGCTAAACATACAAGGATATGATGCTGGATTATAACAGGAAATGTAACATATAACTAATGTAAGAGATAATCAACCTTGGAACGGATTAAGTTGTTGCAGCGTGAGAAAGACTTTGAACAAATGTTTTTCTTTTATATCGAAAGAGAAAGGAATTCTCGAATGTATAAACCAACAAAGTGTTGTGGGGGTGTTTAGAATAAAGAACAGACGACTAAGGTCGACTTTTTTACGGGTTGCGTGTATTTTGTGCGAGTCATAACTCGCAAGGCTCGAGGCACATAGTTTGATATGCGGCGACTTGAACTGGTTCACAATCGGTTGCGTTCTATGATGCGGGGTATGTCTGACTCACTCAACGATTATGGATTTGGGTGTGGCTTAATTTAACCTTAGATCTTGTGCTTGCTAGGTGGAAGTGATGCCTCCGCCTATTACCAATTGAGTTACATGCCGTTTGTAATGTATCTAGTAACGGTGGACTCAAACCTCGTAGACTAGTTGGCTAAAATGTCAAACATACTAGTTAAAAGACCAAGCATTTTTAGACATTATTAGGTTACTAGTGTTGCAAAAAAGTTCACAAGGCTGATTAATCATTGCTTAGGTGCTAATCGGCCATCAACTTTTTTGATTTGTGTAAATCGATCAAACAAATACGTCAACTGTGGTCAATGGTGGTTAACGATGGTCAAACTTATTGGAAATCTGCAAATCTTGCGAGAAATACCAAAAACAGGCCGGAAAATTGTTTTAATTACTTATAGCCGCTGTTTATATCTATTACAAGTTGTTGGTATAAGGCAAATCTTGCCATAAATACTTAAAACTCACCAAAAATGCTCAAAAACTTGCCGGAAAATACCAAAAGCTTCCTGAAAAGCTATAATAGGATCGACCGACTGATAACCGATTCACAGTTTTTGCAACTTTAATTCCTGAAAAGCTATAATATGTTTTTCTTTTTCTTTTTTGTTGAAAAGATTAATATATATTATTAACAACAACTTTTACAACGAAAGAACAAACTAATCCTTTGGACATGCCCAAAAATCAACAAGATGCAGTATAGAAATATAACAAAAACTATTAAGACAAATCAACAAACTAGATTATCAATTACTATAGGCCAAACTAACAGCACCTCTCAATTCAATAGCTGAATTCACCAAAACCATAACCAATGACTACGTTGCCTGTCAATGCTCACAAGCATGGGTGTTAATCGGGTCGGGCTGGTCGAGTTCGGATCAATTCGAGTCGGATCAAAGTCGGGTCGAGGTTAAAAATACATGCCCGAATCAGACCCTATTTAAACTCGGGTTAGTCGGGTTCAGGTCAATTTAAGTCGGGTATACTCGGGTTGAAGTCAAACCGAATATGAGTAAAATGGTAATTAAATTGCTTATTTGTATTAGTTTAAATAGATAATTTATAAAAATTATATAAAAATTAAAATAAAAAAACTCTTATTCGGGTCGATCGCGGTGACCCGAACCCGAATTAGGCAAATATTTTCAAACCGATACCCGACCCTATTTAGTATTCGGGTCACTCGGGTTTACCCGAATAACCGAATAAAATTATTAACTCGAGTAGCTCAACCTTAATAAGCTTAGTCAGGTTCGTGTCCTTGTTATCCTTGTTAATTCGGGTCATGTCGACTTTTCTGACACCCGTGCTCACAAGAATCCTCACAGAACAGAATCTCCGCTCACTATACACGAAATTGCAGAACATTAATAGGCATCATCAAGGTATATGTTCTTCTTTTTCTTGGTAAATATGTTTTTTGACTTTTTGATCTATAGTCCACGAAGTCTAAACCCCTACCATGATTGATTACATGTTGTCGTGAAGTAAGAAATATTTACATTTGGTCTATCTAAATATTGTACATTTGGTCTATCAAATGATCTAAAACGTCTTACAGGTGACATAAGAAATATTGTACATTTGGTCTATCTAAAAATTGGATCAAGATGTTCGCTCCCCTATGAGTCATGTTTCATTGTGCAACATCTCGATATTTGTGCATCTATGGTTAAAATGAAAATAAGCCGACATATACATTACAAAACATCACAAATAATCACTAATTGTTACGAGTAATATATAGTACTTTAATCCACGACTACTTGATTGAATGGTATCTCGCACGTACCACTAAGTTGTAACTTTTTGATTGATTTGATTGCATGTTGTGGCGGGTAAGCATATTTTTCACGTCGACATAACTTCTCATTTAGTTTGGTGTCATGTCTATATGATTCATTTTGGTGTAGAAAGTTTTGGACTCTATCTTTAAGTACTACACATGAAAATGACGTGGTCATGTCATTCCAAAGGCACAACTGAAGTCATCGAATTTGTAATCCAAGTCGGGGTTAAATTAACTTTTGATTGTAACAACTAGTTGTATTTTAGTACTCCCTCCATCTCATATTAAGTGTCTACAATAGTATCTTTGATTGTCTCATATTAAGTGTCAATTACAAATGAAGGAATCTTGATAAATAAATTTCCAATTTTGTCATTTAACTTTTATATTAATTGTAATAATTTATTACACCTAAAACTTTGTGCTTATATTAATTGAGGGTGTAATTGTCATTTGGTTAACAATCAATTGTAATAATTTAGTACATCTAAAATTTTGTATTTTTTTGTTATGGACACTTAATATGAAACGGAGGGAGTAATAAAGAAAAATTAAACACAAATAATTTTGTAGACTTAAAGTCAAAGTTTATAGATAATTGAATTTTAAGCAATTAACTTATATTTATAAGGAAATAAATCTTAAGAAAAGACTTTATCTAAATAAAGTAAAAACCGACTTCAAAATAAATAGGAAGAATCGGCATTCGATACCTTTACGGCGTAACAAGGTTTGTTTGTTTACGCTATAACAACAAAGAACTTAGGATTAATCCTTATTTGAGAGTTCTATGTCATAATAAGAAATATTCTCCTACGTTGTAGAGAAAAAAAAAAGTAAAAAATAGAAACGTAGCTTCTATGATGTAACAAAGAACAAGGCGTTCCGCCGTAGAGGAAACGACATCACGTGTTCTTGATTCGAGTCTTGTCATGATCTAATCGCTCCATGTATCCCTCAGTTAGCTCTATGATCTTGTCCTCATAATTCCCCCTTA
Source organism: Artemisia annua (assembly GCA_014162995.1). Lineage (NCBI taxonomy): Eukaryota > Viridiplantae > Streptophyta > Magnoliopsida > Asterales > Asteraceae > Artemisia > Artemisia annua. Next base: position 42,299 of record LBNU01006715.1, on the reverse strand, counting down.
CGTTATGAGAACTCGTCATCGAGTTCTCATCTTAAACTTCATCCTTGAGGTGAAACTCATAAATGTCAGAAACGTTGAAAGTCTTTGAAATACTCATGGTATTAGGTAGATCTAACACATAAGCATTTCATTGATCTTTCGCAAAATTGTAAGGACTATACTTCTTTTATTGAAGCTTGCTATAAGTACCTACCAGGAAACGCTCTTTTCGAAGAAACACCACTACTTCATCCCCTTCCTTAAACAACTTAAACCATAAGATGTTTATCCGCAACAACCTTGTACTTAGCATTTGATTCAACAATCTGGGCAAGAATGAGTCGCTTGTACCTCTTCCACCATCCTATTTTCTTGATCATTCTTATTGCCTGGTAAATCAACCAAATCCACCACTTGGGCAGAGTCTTTTATACAATAGAAGATGATGAAAAGCTCGTCAAACTATGAACCGCACTATTATAAGCAAATTCAGCTTGAGCTAGAGTTACATCCCACAACTTAGGATTTTCGCCGTGCAAACAACGAATCACGTTTCACAAAATGCGATTAACCACTTCGGTTTGAGGATGAGCGGTACTACTAAAATTAAAGGATGTACCTAAACGCCTACAAAGGGTCAACAAAAAATGTGCAAGAAACTTACTATCACGATCTGATGTAATTGTCTTTGGAATTCCATGCAAACGAACCATTTCTTGAAAGAACAATCTTGCAATATGAGCCACATCCAAAGTCTTCTCACAAGGAATAAAATGCGGTATATTTGAAAACCTGTCAACAACAACAAACACAAAATCAACTCCTCATTAAGTGCGAGGAAGTCCAAACACAAAATCCATAGAAATATCAATCCAATGACCACTTCTCAACTAAGGCCAATAAACCTCTTCTCCATGGAAGCAACAGTTTTGTCACGTCCCAAATGACCACTTAAACCTCCTGCATGCAATTCCTTAATCAATTAAGTCCTAAGAGAATTCTTAGGGATACACAAGCATTTCTCCTTAAAAAAAATAACCATCAAGAACAAGAAAATCACATCTTTGTTGTTTGGTTTCAATCTCGTCCCAAGTATCAAGTAAATTTTCATTACTTGCATACAAACCCCTAACCGACTCAAAACCAACAACTTCATTGTTAATAGTGACCAGAAGAGTGGCTTTCCTACTCAATGAATTCGTCATGTTATTACTTGCACCTGGCTTATGCTTGATCACATAATTTGACTTCTCATAAAAGCTCGCCCAACATGCATGTATCTTGTTCGAATGCCTTTGAGTTTGGAAATATTTAAGAGCTTGATGGTCCAAATAAACTATAAACACTCGTTGAATTAAATAATGCTCCCACCTCTTCATTGGTTGAACAACCGCATATAACTCTTGTTCATAAGTAGACCTATTTTGACGAGTTTCATTTAACTTCTCACTATGAATACCTTTCGAACTAAGCTAGTAAGAAAAGTACACTTCTTTAAGTTTGCATACATGTCGTTTTGAAAGCAGTCTTCCACTCATTAATAACCTAAATGGCTACCAAGCCATTCATACAACTCATCCTTCGTCTTGAAAGCAGTCTTCCACTCATCATCCTGTTTTGATCCGATTTTGATGATAACTACTCCTCAAATCAATCTTGGAAAACAACTTAGCACTTGAAAGTTGATCTAATAAATTATCAAGACGTGGAATAGGAAAACGAAACCTTATCGTGAGAGAGGTGATTTGCACAATCCCATATTTGATTGGGACACTCCAAAACGTGCATTAAACAGTTGTACTGTAAATATAAAATGCTTTAACTGTTTGTACATTGATTGTCCCAATCAAATTTATAAGTGTGTCAATCACTTCCCTTACCCGTGATCTTGTAGATCGCTCGATTATCGACACACATCCTCCAACTCCCATCTTTCTTTGGTGTAAGAAGCGCAAGAACCACACTAGGACTAATGTTTTCTTGAATGTGTCTTTTTTCCAACAAATCTTCTACCTTCTCACGCAAAATTTCCGACTCCTTAGGACTCATCCGATAGTGAGGAAAATTATGTAAACTTGCTTCAAGAACTAGATCAATTTGATGTTGAATATTCCTTAAAGGTGGTAAGGAATTTGGAGTATCGTCCATAACAACCTTGTTAAACTCTTCAAGCACAGGTTTAACAACTTCTAGTATTGAATCCATCATTCCATCTTCAACCCCTTTAACAACCAATGCATAAGAAATACCTTGACGATGCCTATTAATGTTATGCAGTTTTTTTGTATAGAGTGAGTGGAGTTACAAAAACGCAACGACACAAACAACTCAAATAAGTCCCGAAACGAGATCAAATTACGCCTAATACATGACAACCCCCACTTTCGAGTAGTAAAATCTAAGCATGGTGTCCTATTCCTACTAACGACAACAATGTAGTGGTGATTACGGGTTTGGGGATTCATACGACGTAATAACAAGAGGGCAATGATCTCATTTCAGATGTAACTAACAAGTGTAGCCTTTTTAACGTCAATTTATTAACATAAGCTCGAGCTATATCGTGAGATGTTCAAATTTCTCGAGATCAACATTTTAAAATAATTAAAGTCGTAACCGACTTCTTGATTTTAGATCGATCGCCGTATACAAAGAAACCACTCAGTCAAAATGCTAGTTTGCGGCATGAAATTGTTGTAATCATTCTTTACTTCGTCCTAAGTGAAATTTTGTTAAGTGAAGTGAAAATATGTTAGGGGGGTGGCAATCATGCCACACCATACTTCAACATAATGCAAAATTAACCAATAAAATATTGCCAACACATTTCATGATTCACCATACCTTACCTTCATTTTTTAGTGGCAATCATGTAATCACTAGTGTATTAAATTTGCAACGGTCATATTTCTTTTGGAACAAGGCCATGCCGATTCGGTAAACAATACCGATTGGCTTGCCGAATTAGCCAAACCGCATGAGTGGTTTTCTATTATGCCGATCGGCATCTTTTGCCGCTTGCCCAAACCGAGCAGATTGCCACCCCCTTATGCATACACTATAAAACAATTGGGCATCAATTACCCATGCACTTTATATTGTTATCTATACTTACTATATATATAAAGAAAAAACTTATATTTTTTATAGTGAAAATTTTTAAAAATTGTATATGAAAAATATAAACTTTTATTATTATTTTTGTTTATAACCTATAACTCATATTGTTTTCATTCAGTTTAAATCGTGTTTAATCTCTAAATTCTTAAACTTTATTATCTTTTGTTTATAACCCATAAACTTTTTTTTTATCACTACAACTATTTGTCGTTATAAAATTTCGTTGTTATGTAGGAGTACTCGTCTAGTTTATGATAAAAGGTGGATCCAGGACTTTAACTCATTAGATGGACAATTTTTCTTATAAGTATTTTAAAAAAAAAAAATGAACTGAAATGTACGATTTCATTAAAACTAGTAAATAAATTAAAAGGAGATGTATTTATTTTGACATATTATACCAATAAAACAAGACATATATTTATATAACACAAAATTGCGAGACCAGATTCATTTAAAAAAATCAGGATTTTTAAATTTATGCTAAGCGGCAAACATCCATTATGTTCCGATGCCCCCGAAAACCCCCTACATCTGCCCCTATTTATAATGCGGCAAGTGATTCAATGATTGTGGATATTCATGTAAACTAATGTTAAGTCAAATGTTCCAACTAAAAGAAATAAACAAAGTTGGGTCTCGGTGTAAGTAGCCAAAAATCTCCAAGAGTCGAGTTTTAAAATAGATATTTTGCTGGTAAATAGTGAAATAATTTAATGATAAAAATCGTAACCGATAATTTTGCATGCACATATGCAAAAAAACAAAACAAACATGGCTGAGAAGCACCATATATGATTGTGGCCAGACACGATAGCCACCATCCGTGGTACACTGGCTAAAAATGTACGATCTCTCTATACTTATAATTTTCCCCCCTCAACTATCTTAATTTACATTTTGGCCCCAAGTCAAAATTTATTAGTTACTCAAACTTTAATAAATACATTTTAGTTTTAATGGATTGGTAAAATTAGTTTTAAGAGCTTTTAGGAGCGTTTAAAGGTTAACTTCTTGAATTAAAATCTTGTTTAATAAGGGACGTTTATGTTTTCTAAATGATACTTCTTAAAAGCTACTAGTACTTGAAGAATTCTATAGTTTCGTTGTTTAAAATTCTCGCCATTTTATTACACATACAGTTGTGTTGGCAAACGCTTTTATAAGACAAACAAATAGTATTACTAACTGCCTTTTAATTGCTATTGCTAATTTGCTACTGCCAGTTATTAGCGAATATAAAGGTAATCATTTGTAAATGTATTTAACATGTCACTTTTTTTTAATTTGATGTATTTATATTAATAATTTTTTCAAGTTAGTTACATCAAAATACCGAAATGTCAAGTTAGACATATCAAATTAAAAAACTTGACAAGTTAAATACATTTACATATAATTACCCGACAAATATAGAGAGAAACCCGAATGGTCAAGAAGTGACATCTGTATATAACTATTTTATAAAGACCAAACACACACATTTTTAATTTTTTAATACTTGTGACTCACACAAAATGCACCCATAAAAATGATACTGTAAAAAAGCCAAATAAAATCCCTTTATTAGTCATCTTTTTCTTTTGTTATATTTAGCAAAAAACACAAACAGAGAACATAACACAACACAAACACAGTTTCTTGCTTTTGTTTTTTTTGAGTTCTCTTTATTTTTCACATCTTTGTCTTCAACAAAGCTCTCACGCTAACACATCATCTTCACTACCATAATTTCAAAGGTTTATTCTTGTTTTTATATATTTATTTGTTTGTTTCTTGCATTTTTTATATATTCATAATCCATGTGTATATATTTGTTTATGTTTGTGTTTCCACGTGGGGTTTGTTACTTTTAACTTTCTATGCAGTTATAACAAGATTTCTTAATGTTTTGCTTACTTTTTGTAGTTATTAAGTTATGGGTTGTTTTATGAAAATAGTATGTAATATATATGTTTAATGGGTTGTCTAATGTGTAAGATATATATGTTTAATGTAATGTGTATATGGTTTAAATGGGTAAATTTATGAGGTTTTTCCTTGTTCATGTTACCTATAGGGTGAGTCTTTTGGCTCAAATGTGCGCGGGCTAAACAGGATATCCCGTGACTGTTTTTGACCAGTGCGGCCTGTTTTGTCTGCAAGTTTTACCTTTTTAGTATGAGTTTTGGGTCAAGAATGGATCTGATCATCTGAGCATGGTTTGTTGTAGGTGTGTTTGGAATTGTGAGTTTGAACCCTTAGGCACATTAGTTCTGGGGAAAATTTGGTGAAATAGTCGATTATTTGAGAAATTTTGCTAATAGCTAGCTTTTTTGTTCTTGTCTGATGAGAGTTGAGTATATTGGTTTATTTATTTTAGTTTCGTGGAATCGGTCTATTTTATAGAGTAATGTTTAAGTTCAACCATAAATAATGTCAAAGGATAAAATAAAACCCATAATTTGTCAACCTATTTGAACCTTTTGATAATATTCCAATACTAAGAAAGACGCGTTTTAGAGGATTACATGAACTGCCTATTGATAGATTTGTTCAAATTAAGAATTCTGAGCTTTAGGGTTAAAATGTGAAGCTGACAAGATCATTTCATTTTATGTTTGGTTGTTGATAGATGGATGAAAATGTGGAAGATTTTGATAAACGTGTCAAGTGGTTACATACGGAACAGTATTGTGATGCTTATGACATCTTTGGAGAGCCACAAAAGACTGTTCGAATTGGAGATAAATACCAGGCACAAATCCCATCTTTGATGACAAAAAATGNAAAAAAAAAAAAAAAAAAAAAAAAAAAAAAAAAAAAAAAAAAAAAAAAAAAAAAAAAAAAAAAAAAAAAAAAAAAGCTACTAGTACTTGAAGAATTACATATACATTTATGTTAACAAACACTTATGTAAAACAAACAACTATTACTAACCGCTACGTAATCGGTTAATTTGCTACTGCTAGTTACTATTTATAGCGAATATAAAGAGAAACCAAAATGGTCAAGAAGTGACATCTGTATATAACTATTTTATAATGACCAAACACACATTTTTAATTTTTTAATACTTGTGACTCACACACAAAATGCACCCATAAAAATGATACTGTAAAAGCCAAATAAAATCCCTTTATTAGTCATCTTTTTCTTTTGTTATATTTAGCAAAAAACACAAACAGAGAACATAACACAACACAAACACAGTTTCTTGCTTTTGTTTTTTTTGAGTTCTCTTTATTTTTCACATCTTTGTCTTCAACAAAGCTCTCACGCTAGCACATCATCATCACTACCAAAATTTCAAAGGTTTATTCTTGTTTTTATATATTTATTTGTTTGTTTCTTGCATTTTTAGTATATTCATAATCCATGTGTATATATTTGTTTATGTTTGTGTTTCCACGTGGGGTTTGTTACTTTTAACTTTCTATGCAGTTATAACAAGATTTCTTGATGTTTTGCTTACTTTTTGTAGTTATTAAGTTATGGGTTGTTTTATGAAAATAGTATGTAAGATATATGTTTAATGGGTTGTCTAATGTGTAAGATATATATGTTTAATGTAATGTGTATATGGTTTAAATGGGTAAATTAATGAGGTTTTTCCATGTTGAGGCTACCTAAAGGGTGAGTCTTTTGGCTCAAATGTGCGTGGCCTAGACAGGAAATCCCGTGACCGCTTTTGACCATTGCGGCCCGTTTTGTCTGCAAGTTTTACCTTTTTAGTATGAGTTTTGGGTCAAGAATGGATCTGATCATCTGAGCATGGTTTGTTGTAGGTGTGTTTGGAATTGTGAGTTTGAACCCTTAGGCACATTAGTTCTGGGGAAAATTTGGTGAAATAGTCGATTATTTGAGAAATTTTGCTAATAGCTAGCTTTTTTGTTCTTGTCTGATGAGAGTTGAGTATATTGGTTTATTTATTTTAGTTTCGTGGAATCGGTCTATTTTATAGAGTAATGTTTAAGTTCAACCATAAATAATGTCAAAGGATAAAATAAAACCCATAATTTGTCAACCTATTTGAACCTTTTGATAATATTCCAATACTAAGAAAGACGCGTTTTAGAGGATTACATGAACTGCCTATTGATAGATTTGTTCAAATTAAGAATTCTGAGCTTTAGGGTTAAAATGTGAAGCTGACAAGATCATTTCATTTTATGTTTGGTTGTTGATAGATGGATGAAAATGTGGAAGATTTTGATAAACGTGTCAAGTGGTTACATACGGAACAGTATTGTGATGCTTATGACATCTTTGGAGAGCCACAAAAGACTGTTCGAATTGGAGATAACTACCAGGCACAAATCCCATCTTTGATGACAAAAAATGAGCGATTAAAGCTCGTAGAGACTGATGTTCCGAACCACTTTGAGTTTGGTCTGTCAATTCCTGTCACCTGGGTTCACAACTACCATGAAAACAAACAAAAAAAGATGAAAAAGCAAGCAAAGGGTAAATCTGGTATTTTAGGTTCAGGACCAGATAATGGTTTGCTTCCGGTTCCTTGTTCATCGGTTGAAGAATCTTGGAGCATAATTGAGCAGGATAGTTTTATTCTTGGTTTATACATATTCGGCAAGAATATTCGTGTTGTGAACAAATTTATGGGAAATAAAGGAATGGCAAATGTATTATCTTACTACTATGGGAAGTTCTATAGAAGCAGTCAACACAAAAAATGGTCAATGTATCGGAAGAAAAAAGTCAGAAACATTTCAGTTCCTGGAAAGAAGTTTCTTAGAGGTTGGAGGCGACAAGAGATTCTGTCTCGCTTACTTCCTCATGTCACAGATGAATGCAAAACTCGCTTGACTCAGGTATCTATCCTACATTCTCTACGTAACTGCAAAACTTATAACTTCAATAAACATCGATTTTCTTATTAGAAACATATGGTATTTTTCAGGTCATTAGTTCATTCGAGGAGGGAAAATTATCGTTTGAGAAATATGTATTGGCTTTGAGGGATACAGTGGGTATGAAGCTTCTTGTAGAAGCCATAGCCATTGGTAAAGAAAATCGGGACCTTACTGCAAAGGACAAAAAGCGGTATAAATATACAAAAATTGGTAAGGTTCACTCTCTTAAGACAGAAGAAATCGTGAACATTTTAAACGATCGAACAGGATTAACCAAAGCGAAGTTAAGTGAGGTCTTCTGGGATGGTGTGTGGCCTCGTCTTAAGGCCAAAGGATGGCACTATGAGCAGCCCACAAACTATACCTCGCAAAAGTCAAAGAATTCTTTGGTGTTTCTTCCACCTGGTGTAGCTAAGTTTTCAAGAAGGAGCTTAGAGAAAGGAAGTCAATATTTTGACTCGTTGACGGAAGTCCTGAACAAAGTTGCATTAGAACCACACCTTCTAGAAAACGAGGTTGTGCCAAACGCAAAACAATGTTTGGAAGATGGACAAGCTCTGGTGAAATATACAACTGTGGAGGATACTGATATGACTGGGCTTGTTAAAGTGACAAACTTGGCATGTTTGCCCAATTCGGATTCTGAACATGTTGATACCCAAGTAACGTCTAGTGTTTCTGGAGACTCCAAACAAGACATGACCGAAGAATCACAAAATGAAGATACGAGTCACAAAACTGAGGAAATCCATGGTGTTGCTGATTCACCTGATTGTGAAACCAGTGATGTGATCAACGGACAGCCAGTAAGAAATCTGAAGTTGGCTCTCAAACAAAAACGGCACAATGTTAGTAATACTAGTAATGACAAAGCTAATTGTGAAGATAAAGCTACGGAAGATGCACGTCCTAAGAAGAAGTGTTGTGGTTTGTTAATAGACTTGAATTTCCCTCCAGTTGGTCCAGTTTTGGATACTGATAACTCTTTGTGTACTACTAAACCACCGATTTCCCTTGAAACAAACACAAACCAACCTGAGATGTCGAATACTAGGGCTAATGGTCAGAGGCAGAGTACTAGAAACCGTCCATTGTCCATAAAAGCATTGGAAGCTCTTGCATATGGATTACTGGAACCGGAAAAGAAGAGAAAAGGGTCAGAGGAGACAATGCGCAGAAGTGTTCGTGCTAAAACTGCTCTTGTCTCGAGTTGTGCTGCACCTACATTGAAAACATGGAGTTGACTTGAAGCTTAAACAGTTTTTCTTTCAAAGTTTTAGTTATATAGTTGCGGGTCACTATATCAGTGCCAATGTGAACTTGTTACATTGTGATTGGGTTTTACAGGAACCAAATATGATTTTCAAACCATGTTTCTTAGCTTAATCATATTACATCACCACATTTGCATTGACCATACTTTATCGTCCTGTTCAACTGGATAGCGAACAGTTGTTGACTATGGCCACTCTCATTGCATTGGATGTATGTACATTAGTTCATTTGAGGCTCTTTTAATCTTGACTACATTTCTCTTGTAAGAGTTTATCAATACCATCACATTTTGCCAAAAGGAAAAAAGTAACACTAAATGTAGATATGCAGAATGATTTGGTTCAGTTAAAAAGTTAATGAGTTATTGGGTTTGGTTTTAATAGACTTTACCTCTGTATAAAATGATGGGCCAAATTGATATGTGTAGTTTTGACCTTTGGGCCTTCAGTTGCTTATAAACTGATGGGCCTTATAGATAATTTTGACCAGGATAATGGGATTTAGTTCAAAAGAGAGATGACTATATGAGCATAAGAGAAGTGACGATATCTCTTAAACAAATGTGTGTAAGAACTATAATAAGATTATATAAGCTCAAGTTGAGTGGTTTCATTAGCTAATGTTTAATAAGTTGTTAAGGTTAGGTGTTTGATATGACTAAAAAGGACATTGATTAATAAGCTCATATGCTTGGAATTTGAGGAAAAAATGAATTTTGTAATGAAGCATGTAATATAAGCTTAACTCTAAAAAATAAGCCACAAATTTAGTGCTTATCAAAACCCTCTTATTTAACCCCATAAAACTGCTCATATGATCTTAGCTAAACATTTTATTTGAGCTTATTTGAATCATATAAGCTAACAAGCTCATAAGCTTATGTTAAGACACATTTTGTGACATGTATTCTTTAGCATAAAAGTTGTTTTCTTTGTCAATAATGGTGCCAAATACGAAGGCACAACTTTGCATAATTCTCCCCAAAAAAATAAAAAGAAATGTTACATAACCGCAAAAACCATCTAAGTTTCTTTATTGTAAAAATGTTTAAAGCACCTGTTTTTGAGTTATTTATACACGCTGCCTCTTTATTATAACTACTTGAACAAACATCATGTATAACAAACTTATTCACATATAAAAAGAAAAACAAGTTGCAAATTAATAATTAAGTTTCGTAAATATTCCATTTTAGTACTCAAATATAAACTTCTCACCTGTAACAAATTGCAAACTTGGTTAATATTTTGTTTTTCTAGTTTACATTTTACTTTTTGGGAACGATTCCATTATACCAATTAGAAATATATAAAATGTAAAATTACAAATTAGATTCGTGGTAATAGTGACTTTCATCACCACCATAAACTCAATGTCACGTCGGCATAATGTAAAAGTGCTTTGTGCAACACGTTATAGGCACAAGTTGGTGCCTATAACGCCGCCATAACAACATTGTTGGGTGCGTTATAGGTACCACGTTGTGTCTATAAATACTGGTTTGGGTATGGTGTTTTGATTTTTTTGTTTTTAGTGCAAAGCGGTTTTTTTTTTTTTTTTTTTTTTTTTTTTTTTTTTTTTTTTTTTTTTTTTTTTTTTTTTTTTTTTTTTTTTTTTTTTNACAAATATAATCTTGTGATATATTTAAACCCGTAAAAATTAATAGTTCAAAATATAACGATATACCACTTAATATTACAGAAATTCGGTTTATCAATATCGGAGTACCCAGCCCACTACCCAAAAACTGTTACTTAGCCTAAGTGAAAATAATATAGCCAAATATGCAAATACATGTCCCATCTTCATTTAACCTAAAGGGATATCAGTAGTATATTTACCCTAGCTTTTCTCGCAAACCAACCCTAATTCCACTAAAAAAAATGCAATTATCTCCTACACTACATTTCATCCTTATTCACATCATCTTCAAAACGCAGCAACCAAATAAAAATGAAAATAAAAAAGTCATCTCCCACAAACCCACTTATTAAAAATAAATAAATAAAATAAAAAAAAAATAATAATAATAAATAATAAAGGAAGCAAAATGGCGATGTGTTACATCACTCACATGGTAACGGCGCGGGTGCCAAGTTACCATAACCCTTCATCTTATAGGCAAATATATCACACAAAACACTAACACACACAAAATACAATGCACACAACTCGATCATCTGACCGAATGAGTTCACCACAAAACCAAAATACAACGCGTCGATGTGGGTTTAAAACGTGTCTTGGGTGGGGGACAACTTAACGTCTCTTACCCACCCTTATTACCACCAGTCTTAGGTTACAATTTACACGTAAAATAATACTCCCTCCGTCCCAATTTAATTGTCCATCTTTTCTTTTTGGTACGTTCCAAATTAATTGTCCAATACTAAAAATAGATAGAGGAGTTTGGTCAAGTTTACTATATTACCCTTAGTTGAAAATAATATTAAAAAGTTTAAAGAAGTGTTAATTACGGAGTAATTTGTTAAGGGTAAATCTGTCATTTGGCAAAAAAGTAAGAGAGAGAAACTTGTATTATGTTTTTCTTAAATTATGTGTTTTTGTCGGGGGACAATAATTTTGAGACGGAGGAAGAAATAACAAAAAATTAACTGTACATAATTAGCCGTTTACCCATTTACGTTTATGTTACCGTATGGTCAAACTATTTTAAACTCTATACTTTCTCATTATGTTTCATATATGGTCTGTGTGGTCATCCCAATAAACAGGGTCACGAACATTATTCCAATCTTTTACGTTTATATTGTTAGAAGCTATATATGTTTAAAATGTTATGATATGTCTCAAAAGTTGTACAAAAAATCTAACCAAGTCAAAGTTGTATGTCAAAAATCTTATTGCATGTCTTAACTTATTAATATGTTCAAGAAAACACTAAACATAAACTAGCTATTGTTCCGTTGTTATCAGATGTTTACTTAATAATTAATTGTTTCAGGCGAATCGGGAATAGGAGTGGGGTTATCCCCTAAAGAGAGGCTCGCGGTTGGTTATTCTCTGGCTGAGGGGGATGCGACACTAACTCGAGCCCAACAACTAACCCCCGTTCAAAAAAAAAAAAAAAACAATAATATATATATAATTATATATATAGTATATATATATATATATATATATATATATATATATATTATATATATATATATATATATATATATATATATATATATATATATATATTTATGAAGGGAAATTAAGGTACAACTCCATATGCACAGCGTACTTTTAATGTGTCACATAATTTCATTTAGTATATATATTGCATGCTACTGTTGAGTTTTCATTGTTATAAACTTATAATCCAGCTTTAAGGCTTGCATATGACCTATTGAAGTACCCATTAATTTGACTGCATTAAACGTGTTCGACGAAATGTTTAAAAGAGATTTTATAAAAGATCATTGATATGATTAACCAACACTACTTGAGTACATACATTAATTTTGCAAGTTAATCTATGATCATTAAACGAACTACATTAATTAATTAAACAAAATCTGTCCTCAATTAGCAACACTGTTTACGCCATCGGGTGGTCTCGCCACAACTGCAAGAGCAAAGCACAGCTGCTGGTTTTTACGAAACGACCACACTTGAATCTTTGATAATTCCTTCAGATGTTCCTTGTTCTCCTTCACAAAGTGGTACCAGTTGGTCTTCAACACAAGATTATGGGTCTTTTTCATAGGCCAAATCGCCAAACTCATCGGTTCCTTATACATCTCTAGTGTTGGCCCAACTACTCGAACCTCCATCTCCTTTTTATTCTCCAGTTCCCATCTCTCTTCAGTCGTCAAGAAATCTTCAGTTATGAGTTGCTTAAACGGCAAACTCAACCTGTTTTGGTCTTTTTTTAAATCACTCATATACAACACTTTCTGAATCACCAACTTCAGTTCTGAACCATTCATCTCATCACTCGTTATAAACTTTTGCAACTTTTCTGTTACCTCATTCTTCACCACTGGTCCAGACTCGATCTTTGGTGGCGTCTTTCTCTTCTTCTTACTTGGTTCTTTAACTTGTGTGGCTGATGCATCCCAACAAACAATCTGTAACTGCTCGTTTGCACTGACCTTTTTTGTTATCTTCTTCTTACGCACTGGTTCCTTTAAGGTGTCTTCACAAGTTGGATGTGATGTGGTCTTTTTTGGTGGATCTTGTGGTGGCATGACATTTATCGGCATAGCAGTATAGTCGATGAACAAAGGTGTTGTGATTGAATCATTATCGCTGGGCTGCAAGAATAAGGTGAAAGCCTTGGCGGCGTCTACAAGTTCTTGATGTAGACTTAGCCTGCAATAATAATTAAGATTCACAGTTAGTTAGAATCTTGATTAATCAAGAAAACAGATGCGAAAAAAACAGGACGTACTGTTTGAAACCAAACATAAAAGGAATAAACTAACATGCATGAATAATGCAATACCTTTTTCTCTTGGTCACTCTTGAATGATCGATGAATGGAGACGTGGTGACCGAAGCTTTAACACCGAGTGACAACTCTGGAAACCTTGGTTTAGCATCCGAAGTTGACATGACCGGATGACGACAATCACCAGGAAATTGATTAAGAAAATCAATAAGTTGGGGTGGGCGTTTGTATAGACTAAAAGCCATATTTTGTTGTCGTAATGCAGAATTAATACTAAGTTTGAAACAAGAAAACTTGATCGATGATACAAAGTCGAATATGTTTATGAACCTTTGTTGTATGTTTATTTATATAGAACCATATAGCCATTTTATCTAAATAATATATGGAGGCTATGGCTTCCTTAATTAATGGACCTTACGATTTCTGTTAGGGTTACTTGTGCATCAAGTTCGATAAATGTATCCATAACAAATGTTACCATACACTAAACTTAAATAAAAATATTTGTATAAATTTTATAATTAATTATAGTAACTCACCAGTCACCACCGTCCTAATTCTAATAGGTTTCGATTTTGGAAATACATTATCAACAAGTATTCGAACTACATTCCTCATAGTCCTATAAATTTTATAATTGACCATACTTTATTGTCCTCCTGTTCAACTGGATAGCGAACAGTTGTTGACTATGGCCACTCTCATTGCATTGGATGTACGTACATTAGTTCATTTGAGGCTCTTTTAATCTTGACTACATTTCTCTTGTAAGAGTTTATCAATACCATCACATTTTGCCAAAAGGAAAAAAGTAACACTAAAATGTAGATATGCAGACTGATTTGGTTCAGTTAAAAAGTTAATGAGTTATTGGGTTTGGTTTTAATAGACTTTAACTATGTATAAAATGATGGGCCAAATTGGTATGTGTAGTTTTGACCTTTGGGCCTTCAGTTGCTTATAAACTGATGAGCCTTATAAATGATATTGACCAGGATAATGGGATTTAGTCCAAAAGAGATACGAGCATAAGAGAAGTGACAATATCTCTTAAACAAATGTGTGTAAGAACTAAGAACTATAAGTGATAGAATAAATATTTAATTGTCTACTTGCTCGGCATAATTGAATGTTGTTGTACAATTAAACTTTAGCTCATTGACATAATATATATTTTTAGCCATAAAAAGTTCAAAATCTATAGGAAGGCTATATTGCACTATGAGGTGGTTGGTTATAAAAACATTTTTATCCAATAACAAAGATTAACTTGCATTTTAATGGTTAAAATCCAATCCTATGCCAAAGGATCATCTTGTATTGAATCCAATTACTGTTGGTTGAGGTGATCTTGACGGCTCTCATGATGCCGCTCGTTGTCATCCCAAGCAAACATCACGCTACAATAAATAGAGAGAACCGGCAGAAGGGGGTTCTTAGGCCAAATCCCCGAGCTGAGGACCACCCTCCGATCGTCAAGCATGAACTTCTACATACAGGATATATGTGCTAAGTATCATATGTTTCAGTATGACACGTCCTCCGAAGGATGCCTCCGAGTGATGACACGTCCTTCGAAGGACGCCTCCATAGCTCATCCAATAGTAAGATTCGATTCAAAAGACTAGACACATCATGAATATTGTACGATCCTATAAACAAGATGTCAATTTCTATAACATTGATGACTATTATGTGCATCTAAAGTATTCTAAACAAATAATGGTCAACAAACACCATCTTAATCCAATCTTAAAAAAGACTACATACATATATTTTATTTTTATTATTTTTTTAAAATATATGTCAGTGTGACTCACACAAATTATACCAAGTCGTAAATTTATACCTTAGTGAAGTCCTTTTATTAGTCATCTCTTTTTAGCTTTGTTCATATAACACATCATCACTTTGCTTTTGTTTTGGGTTCTCTCTATATATTTTCGTTTCTGTCCAAGTCAAGTCTTCAAACCAAGCTTTTTCACGCTGCCATAGCAACTTCTCTTCTAATTTTCCAAAGGTTATATTATTCCCTAATCATTTATCTATATTTTCATCATCATGTCAACCATAGTTTATATAATTATTACATGTGCTTGTTTCTTGCATTTATAGTTTAGTGGTGTTGTATGTACTTAGCAAATGAATCTTGAAACATAGCCATTTGTTTATGCTTGTGTTTTCACGTGGGATTTCATCATGTTTAACTGCCTATGCAGCCTTTTTAAATATTTTGCTTTTATAGTAAATAACTTATGGGTTAATTTTGAAATATGATCTTGATTAGTGGGATATGTAAATACTGAGAAATTAATT
The DNA here is from genome assembly GCA_014162995.1 of Artemisia annua. NCBI lineage: Eukaryota > Viridiplantae > Streptophyta > Magnoliopsida > Asterales > Asteraceae > Artemisia > Artemisia annua. The sequence goes on along the minus strand of LBNU01006715.1, from coordinate 26,351 downwards.
GTCAGCAAGATATATAATTATACTATATAGTCTAACTTCTGTTTATGTTCAATGTGTTTATACTATGTAAGAGTTCTAATTACCATTTTTTTTTTAGTTTTTGGGTTAAATAATGGATCTGAAGCATGGTTTGTAGTAGGTGTTAATCATATCCTTGCGTTTAGGCGTGTTCTTAGGATTTTGAATTTGCGATAATCTATTTTGAGTGTATGGATGAATGCCAGTAGATTTTGATTCTCTGAATATTATTTTTGGATAAACATTTTGATGGAATAGTTGATTATTAGAGTAACTTGTTTGATGAGAATTTGAGTATTAGTACCATATATAGACTAGTCAATGTATTATGTTTCATGATATCCATCAATTTCTATTTGTACTGCAAAAAGATGTCAGGTCAAAGATGAAACTCACGAGATACATCTTTTATAATGTTTGGTTGTGGATAGATGGATAAAAAAATGGAAGATGTTGATAAGCGTATTGAGTGGCTACATTCTGAACCGTATGCTATTACTGGTGACATCTTTGGGGAGCCACAAAAGTCTACTCGAGTTGGATGTGAGTATCAGGCACATATCCCATCTTTAATAACCAAACACGAGCGTTTGCAACTCATTAAGTCACCCCTTTGTCACGATGCAAAGACTGATGTTCAGAACCACTTTGAGTTTGGTCGGTCAATTCCGGTCACATGGGTTCACAGTCAACATAAGAACAAAGAAGAAACATTAATGGAAATTAAAGCAAAGGGTAAATCTGGTATGTCAGGTTCAAAAATAGACCATAATTTGATTCCGGTTCCTTCCTCATCAAATGAAGAATCTTGGAGTGAACTCGAGCATGATAGTTTAGTTCTTGGTTTATACATATTTGGCAAGAATTTNGATTTTGAATTTGCGATAATCTATTTTGAGTGTATGGATGAATGCCAGTAGATTTTGATTCTCTGAATATTATTTTTGGATAAACATTTTGATGGAATAGTTGATTATTAGAGTAACTTGTTTGATGAGAATTTGAGTATTAGTACCATATATAGACTAGTCAATGTATTATGTTTCATGATATCCATCAATTTCTATTTGTACTGCAAAAAGATGTCAGGTCAAAGATGAAACTCACGAGATACATCTTTTATAATGTTTGGTTGTGGATAGATGGATAAAAAAATGGAAGATGTTGATAAGCGTATTGAGTGGCTACATTCTGAACCGTATGCTATTACTGGTGACATCTTTGGGGAGCCACAAAAGTCTACTCGAGTTGGATGTGAGTATCAGGCACATATCCCATCTTTAATAACCAAACACGAGCGTTTGCAACTCATTAAGTCACCCCTTTGTCACGATGCAAAGACTGATGTTCAGAACCACTTTGAGTTTGGTCGGTCAATTCCGGTCACATGGGTTCACAGTCAACATAAGAACAAAGAAGAAACATTAATGGAAATTAAAGCAAAGGGTAAATCTGGTATGTCAGGTTCAAAAATAGACCATAATTTGATTCCGGTTCCTTCCTCATCAAATGAAGAATCTTGGAGTGAACTCGAGCATGATAGTTTAGTTCTTGGTTTATACATATTTGGCAAGAATTTTCGTGCTGTGGATAGTTTTATGGGAAATAAAGGAATGCAGAATGTAATATCTTACTACTATGGGAAGTTCTATAGAAGCGAACAACACCAAAAATGGTCATTGTATGTTAGGAAAAGAAGAACAAAGTCTTCACCTGGTAGAAACACTCTTAGAGGGTGGAGGCGACAAGAGCTTTTGTCTCGTTTACTTCCTAATGTCACAGATGAATGCAAAACTCATTTGACACAGGTATTCGAAATATCTCTTTTTGATGTGTACAATACTTGCTAGAATAAAATATCGATCTATATGGTCTCTTTCAGGTCATTAATACATTTGACGAAGGAAAACTATCATTTGACGAATATGTATTCAGTCTGAGGGATACCATAGGAATCAAACTTCTGGTCGAAGCCATAGCTGTTGGGAAAGAAAAGCAAGACCTTACTGCAAAGGACAAGAGGCGGTCAAGAAAAAAGGTAAAGAGTCACTCTCTTAAAACAGAAGAAATCATCAATATTTTGAAGGACCGAATGAGTTTAAGCAATGCGAGGCTAAATGAGGTCTTCTGGGAAGCTGTGTGGCCTCGTCTTCTAGCAAAAGGATGGCACTCTGAGCAGCCTACAAACTATGCCTTAAAGTATTCTTTGGTGTTTCTTCCGCCTGATGTAGCAAAGTATTCGAGAAGGGGCTTAGTGAAAGGTAGTCAGTATTTTGACTCATTGACTGGAGTCTTAAATAAAGTTGCATCAGAACCCCAGCTTCTAGAAAACAAAGTCGACCCCTTTACAAAAAGAGGCTCAGAAGATGAACAAGATTTGGTGAAATACACAGTTGTGGATACGAGTTCGATTGGGCTTGTTAAAGTTAAAGAGTTGACAAGTTTGTCTGATTTTGAACCTACTGATACGCAAACGTCATCCAGTATGTCTGGAGAAACCAAACAGGACATGCCAGTAGAATCTCAAAAGGAAGATGTGATCCGAAGTGCTGTTGAGTCACCTGATTGTGAAACGAGTGATATAACTAGAGACATGGCTAACCATCTTGATCCAATGGTCGCAGCAATCGGGGACATGAAGACAGGTGTCTCTAACAATGTACAACCAGTAAGAAAACTGAAGTTGGTTATCAAACAAAGACCAAAACAACACCATGTTAGTAATACTTGTAATGACAACTCGTGTGATGAAGATCCACGTCCGGAGAAGAAGCAGAAAACCATAGTGATAGATTTGAACAACCCCCGAGTGAGTCCGCTTACAGATGGCAATAACTCATTGGTTTCTACTAAACCATCGGTTTCCCCTATAACAAACACAACAAACCATTATGAGTTGTCGAGTCTTGGTGCTAGTAATGGTCAAAGGCAGAGTACAAGAAACCGGCCATTAACCAAAAAAGCATTGGAAGCTCTTGCTAATGGATTCTTGCACCCAAAAAGGAAGAGAAAAGGGTTAGAAGACACGACTAATAGGCGTGTTCGTGCTAAAACTGCTCTTGTCTCAAGTTGTGGTGCACCTACATTGAGAATTACATGAGATTGACCTAAAAGCTTTAAACAGCTTGCTGTGAATGTTTTCATTTATAGTTGTGGATGTTGTTGCAGTTAGAACTTGGTGATATTCTGAGAGTTTTATAGGAAACAAATGAGTTTTTTCATGGTACTGGATAATAATCTGCAAACCATGTTTGCTACTATGATCACCTTACATAGATAGATAATAAAACGTCCAAACCAACGGCACCATATTTGCATCAACTACGAACTTCATCTAACTCCTACTCGTTGGTTAACATATTCTGACCCGCTTTAGGCATGGCCTTTATATTTAGGGATAATTCCAAAAACACCCCAGTTGCCCTTTACTTTTGCTTTTCTAGACGGAATCTTTTCTCCTTTCGAAAATACCGCGGGCAACTGGGCAACTTTGAACTACCCAACCATGTGTAGCCACTTGTCCGACATGAAGTACACCAGTTGCCCAAAAAGTACACAAGTTGCCCTACCTTGTAATCCGTAAAGTCACACCTGTCACTTGCTGGTTGTAGTTGCCCATTTTACAGGTTGCCCTAGTTTAGTTTCGGAAGGAGAAAATATTCCGTCTAGAAAAGCAAAAGCAAAGGGCAACTATGATATTTTTGGAATTATCCCTTATATTTATTAACATCTTAGCTCTTTTTATCTCATTTACATATCTTCTAGGAAATTAGTGATGTCCAAAACGAAGCGAAGTTGATGTCTCATTGTGACAATCTGTCTAAGAATGAATAGTCCAGTTATCGTAGTTGCTATATGTGGTTTGTATATCATTAAAAGTGATAACATTTAGACTGTTAAAACATTTGACAGGTTTCATTTCTAAAAAAGCCATAAATTGTTTGAAAATTACTATTGAATACATATGAAATGCAATCCACATCAAGTAATTTAACAACTAGAAACTGGGCCGATGTATAAAGTCATGGGCCAATTCTAAACATAAGTTCTTAAACATCACAATCGACAAGGTGACCGACAATGCACCTGAAATTATTGATTTGCAAAATACCAAACAATCGATTATCATATTTGATGATCCATGAAAGATGGGGCTACCTCTCATGTTTTAGGATGTTTATCATTAGTTCAATAGATGTAGTCAATTTATCCTGGTTTCCTATTCAGAATGGAGTCTTTCACTTGTCTCTAATATAGACTGCTGTTTTGATCTATACTAGCTGCATGGTTTAGAAGTATATGTTTTGTATTAAAGAAAGAATGGTGAGAGTGTTTGGAGTTAGAGGGCAGTTGTTTTAAAAGGACAGTGAGTTGGAGTATAGAATGGAAGATTGCTTTTGAGATACAAGTTGCTAGTAATAGAGAGTTGTGAAAGTTGGGACTTCTTGGTCCTAGCATTGTATACTGTTATAGAGGTTATAAGGATGGATCCGAATGGAGATGTCTTGATTGATTGATGATGCCATCTTGATTGCCTATTCTTGACATTATACTTGTGAGGTAGAGCTGCAAGTCTGGTGTTTGGGATAGGGAATAGTGTGGAAATGTAGTCCGTCAATTTAAGCTCTTCTTTGGTGTGTCTGGAGAGCTGATATATTCTGATGATGCCTTCTTTATGGTACTTCCTCTGATCCTGTAATGTTAGGTCTGATGCAGCTGCATTACATGGTTTTTTGGATGGTAACATGAGTAGGAAATGTAGTCAGATATCTATCTTGCTTATGGTGAATATAGATTTACTACAGCAAATGGAGTAGTTCTTGTAGTATTGAAGTGTTAAGTATTAAAAAAGTAAAAGTAAAGTAACTCATAATACCGTCTTCCACGTGTTATGGGTCTCAATACCGTCTTCCACGGTGTACGGGGAGGTTGAAATGTAGACAGCCTTACCCCTACCTAAGGTAGAGAGGCTGCTTCCAGTTCTACCAAAGGTAGAAAAGGACCCCCGGCCTTCTTGTAGGGAGTGAGGATCGAACCCTCGAAGTGTTTAGTAAGTCTTTTTTATTAGAGTAAACTCCAAAATACATCCCTTTGGTTTACCCCGATTCGCACTATACATCCCTCTCGTAAAAGTTTCAACAGATACATCACTCCGTTAGTAAAAGTTAACCTATATACATCCCTCCGTTAAAATAAGGACAAACGACGCAAATTATTTCTCCGTTATCTCCTAACGAGATAGAAAATATTTACACTATTAGTACTCTGGGTTAACTGTATTTGCACCGTTAGTCCTTTTTTACGTTTTCGTCCTTTTATACGCTTTGGTCAATTTTTTTTTTACTTTTTCGTCCGTTTTTTTTACATTTTCGTATATTTTTTAGTTTTCGTCCATTTCTTTTCATTTCGTCCATTTTTTTTACGTTTTCGTCCGTTTTTTACGCTTTCGTCCATTTTTTTTACGTTTACGTTTTTGTTTTTTTTTTTTTCTTTTCTTTTCTTTTTTTACGTTTTCGTTTGCTTTTTTACGTATTGAGAAACAAACTTGAGATCTTTTTTAATCTTGTCTCACTCTTATGTTGTATTAACTTGTTTTAGCAAGTTATATTTAAAGATTAGGCAAATATGAAGCCTTTTTAGTCGAAGGATATATCGAGGCCTTTTTTACCTTTTAGAGGTTTTGACTATGTATTACTTTTGTTTCATGGGTCAATTTTGAGGTTTTGACTCCAAAAAACTAATATTTGTTATGAGACCTGGCTTTATTTCAAAATGAGATGAGAATAGTCAAAATCAGAACTTCTTTTGTTTGCTAAAATAGCACAACAATATTTCATAGACCATACTATATATAAAAATGCAAAATTTCTTGGTAAGGTTTTAGTTAAATGTTGTTATCTTTGACAACTAGTAGTCATTTACTACCTCCTGTTTATTACATATGATCATTTTATTTTAAACTTTCTTTGAGCAGCAATATACAATAACAAAACTAGCAAGACGCTATAAGATACAATTATACAAACAACAAACATTTACAATGACATTCGCCGATTGTATTATAAACTCTTTTATGTAACTATCTATCTAGTTTTACGTTATATGGTTTAAGAAAATCAATACATAAAAGATACTATACTTTCCTCTATCAGAAAGTTCTTTCATTTGATTTCACACATATAAGATAATAGATTACATGTAAACTTTAATTTCGTTTTTCGTTTTGGTCTAATTCTATCTTCTTTTAAGGAGGAACAAACTTTATGCTATAATTAAAACCCTCACATCCAAAAGTGTACATATATCCATATGCTTTTTTACGAACGAAAACGTAAAAAAAAGGGATAAAAACCGNTCTATGTTTGACGTTATATGGTTTAAGAAGCATCAAACGATAAAAAGGGATACTATACTTTCCTCTATCAGACAAGTTCTTTTCATTTGATTTCACACAATATGATAATAGATTACATGTAAACTTTAATTGTCGTTTCTTCGTTTGGTCTAGCTTCTATTCTTCTTTTACAGGGAGGACGAAACTTTATGCTATAATTAAAACCCTCACATCCAATAAGTGTACATATATCCATATTGCTTTTTTACGAACGAAACGTAAAAAAAAAGGGATAAAACCGTAAAAAACATACGAAAACGTAAAAAAAGACCGAAAACTTAAAAACGAAAGAAAACGTAAAAATCAGACGAAAACGGTAAAAAAATGGACGAACACATACAAAAAGGATGAAAACGTAAAAAACAGACAAAAGCGTAAAAAAAACTGACAAAAACATAAAAAACGGATGAAAACGTAAAAAACGGATGAAAACATAAAAATGCGGACGAAAACGTAAAAAACCAACGAAAACTTAAAAAAACGGACAAAACATAAAAAAGCGGATGAAAACGTAAAAAAAAGAAGAAAACGCAAAAAAAACAGACGAAAACATAAAAAAATGACTAACGGTGCAAATGCAGTTAACCCAGAGGACTAACGGTGTAAATCTTTTCTATCTCATTAGGAGATAACGAAGAAATAATTTGCACCGTCGGTCCTTATTTTAACTATACGTTAACTTTTACTAACGGATTGATGTATCTGTTGAAACTTTTGCGAGAGGGATGTATAGTGCGAATCGGGTTAAACCACAGGGATGTATTTTGGAGTTTACTCTTTTTATTATTTCATGTTTTTGAATGTTTTTGGCAATGTCCAAAATCTTCTTCAAATGTTGGTTGTAAAGTGTTCTAGTGATTAATATATACTAGAAGAGTACTCGTGCATAGTAATGGGATTTTATTGTGGCATATAGTTTTAATGATAAAAAAAAGTTTATGGGTTAACGAAAAATAATAAACGTTTGAGGATTTGATGATTAAACATAATGTTTTGAAACCTAGTTGGACCCCAGTGGTTCAACCGGTTGAACCGTTCTGGTCAAAAAAGGGTAAATTTAAACTGAGTCAACACGACGGGTTAGGTCGAAAAATGAGTCAAAATAAACTGGATCAACGCGCTGGGTTTGAAGCGTCCCGGATCAACCCGGTTTTCGATGTGTATAAATAATTCAAACTACTTCAATACTTTCCAAATGCATGGTTTAATTTCAATACCGTCTTCCACAGGTTATTGTTCCCAATACCGTCTTCCACGGTGTATGGGGGATGTTGAAATGTAGACAGCCTTACCCCTACTTGAGGTAGAGAGGCTGCTTCCGGTTCTATCATTATTATTATTATTATTATTATTATTATTATTATTATTATTATTATTATTATTATTATTATTATTATTATTATTATTATATATTATTTATTTGGCAGGAAAAAAATTCCGGGGGGGGGGTGACACATGTCATATGATGTGGCATGTTATATGTAGGCAAGGTGATCGAAGCACATGGTCGCCTCCCGACAATCCTTCCTACAATTTTTTTTTTATTATTATTATAAGAGACTTTTTAGAATAACCCCATCCTATATACATGTAAGGTCTATGCTAAGAGGACAATGTAAAAAGGTAAGTCGTATATCTCATTAATCATATAATCGTGGTACATAATGGACTATTCTAGAAGCCGGCTTTAGCCCAATACAAAACATAACCCATATACACAAACTAACTACTAACACTCTCATGCAGTTTGAGCGGGAGGGCAGCGAACGTTAAACTGGTTCGAAATTATTCAAACAAAGCCGAGGGCAGTCACTTAGTGAAAATATCCGCGTACTCATAATGTGAAGGAACATGAAGAACTCGAACCTTGCCAGCAGCAACCAAATCTCTAACAAAATGAATATCAATCCCTATATGCTTCGTACGTTGATGTTGAACCAGATTGGAGGAAAAATACACAACACTAACGTTGTCACAATAAACAAGCATATCGGAAGACACGGGAATATGTAACTCACGAAGTAGGTTTCATAACCAACAGGTCTCAGCAACCACATTGACAACACCAAGATACTCTGCCTAAGCACAGAACGGGAAAGCGTGGGCTGACGCTTTGAGGACCAAGAGAGTAAGTTGTTGCCAAGAAAGACATAATACCCTGACATTAATCTCCAAGTAGTAGGGCAACCCGCCCAATCTGCATCCGAATAAGCAACCAAATATGTAGTAGATGATGAGAACAACTACAACCCATGATCTAAAGTACCACATACATATCGCAAAATCCGCTTAAGAGCTTAGAAATAAGGCTCCCGAGGATCATGCATATATAGACAAACCTGGTGCACGCCTGCACTGCATAAGAAATGTCTGGATGAGTGACGGTAAGATACTGAAGAGCACTTACAAGACTCCAGTATAAGGTCTGACAGAAACCGGATCACCCCCATCACCCAGTTTAAACTCAGTAGCCACTGGAGTCCCACTGTGAGCCTAACACTCCGTAGCAATGCGCGGGTTGAAATCCCTATTAAGACTAAACCTAACACTTGGGTTTGAGCTCAAATAATACAAATACAAGTCTAATACAAATAAAAGTCCACTAACAACATTTTATCAAAGTCAACGTTTAACTCTTTTGAGTAATTAGGATGACATGGAATACAAGTTAGTTAAGATAATTAAGCGTTTTCCTAATAACAACTCTTAAGGTTTTGATTAACAAATTGTTTTCATTACATTATAACCTATGAATGATCATATGCGAATTTAAATCAAAGAAAGCCCCCTAAAAATTCGATACACTATTATTAGGCCGAAAGTTCTTTATAGATCTAACTTTTACCATAGAACCCATCAAGCAATCTTAGCCACTCATTTTTTTTTTATCAAAATAAAAAAATAAACTTTCACCCTTTTTTTAAAACTTAAATATTTAGCGAACCGTAAATCGTCAAGCTACAAAAAAAATACCATCGCGACGAGAATTAAATTATCTTTCTATAGACATGCATTGTTATATACTTTCGACGAACTTTTTTTTCGATGAACTTTATTTTTTTCGTCCAGAAAAATCATATATGATTCGTAAGAATCATATATGATTCGAGTTTAACAAATCATATATGATTCTTACGAATCATATATGATTCGTAAGAATCGAATCATATATGATTTTTTACGAATCATATATGATTTTTACGAATCATATATGATTCTTTCTGGGTCGAAATTAAAAAAAAAAGAAAAAAGTTCGTCGAAAAAAAATTCGTCGAAAGTATATAACAATGCATATCTATAGAAAGATCATTTAATTCTCGTCGCGATGGTATTTTTTTTTGTAGCTTGAAGATTTACCGTTTGCAAGATATGTTGTTTTGAAAAAAAAAAGGTGAAAAATATAAATGGCTGGCTATGATTAGTTGATGGGTTCTATGGCATGTATGGGTTCTTCATGGATCTCAACTCCTATTATTAGTTGTCATTAGCAAGAACCCAAAATTAATACAAAGAAAAAATAAATTAAAATGGGCCTGTTATATAAATACGTTTGGTTTTGCAAGACTTCGTATATAAATTTGTGGGCCGGATTTTTAATCTGTAAATCCGACATGTGTGTGCTTATCGAGCCTTGTAAATGAGTAATTGAACAAGCAAAAATCATTCCACACCTAAAAAACACAATAATATCAATTTATCAAAACATAACTATAATCATCACAAAATATCTCGAACGATATTACTCATCTGTTTGTTTTCTTTATTTGATTCACTTAATATAATCTACCATCTTCGCATAAAAAAAGATCTTTTTTTCTAAATATATCTAATTCACATTTGACACTCATTATGGTAATGATGTAAAAGTTATTTATAAAAAAATAATAATGCTCCGTAATATTTTTTATTATCAAAAGACATTTTAGGTAATATCCTTAAAGATATTTTATGGTATATTAAATGTTCATTTTTTTGGTCAACATTATATAAAACCAAGTTAGTACCATACTCAATTACACATGCACACAACAATGTTGTTATACTATCTCATTGCAAAATAAATGTCCATATCATTATTTGAAATGTCCTAAAATAATTATGTATTTTGATTTTCAACTAATTGAAAAAAGATTTTATATTGAGTAGAGATTATATTAGATTGGCGACAAGTATAGTACGTAGATTTTTCAAAACTTTGTATATTTTAAAAGTGGAGTATGCACCAAAAATAATCCGGCCCACATAGATCTTTTTATAATTTACGTTTAATATTATTAAATTATAAGTTAAACATATTATCTAGACTTATTGTCATAAGGTGATCATCTTTAGTCAAAATAAGTCTTTCTTTGCCCATTTCTCCTTCTCACTCTTTAACAAATAACAACTCTCTCAAGAACCTCTCACCGATACAAACTTATTTCTCTTCAATTTCGATCTGAAAGGTAAATAACTAACATTACATATAATCATAAATCTATCATCTACACAAGATTCTATATATGAGTTTGTTCCTTGCATTTTTTTTGTATTATATATGTATTGTTTTTAAAAGTTGTGTGTGTTTTGATAAAAAGAATATGGGAAATTTACCAAAATAAACCAGTCGCCCTACGGCTTGTCACTTTTTAGACAAGAAATAATTTTAATTGAACTGGCGACCGAGCAACTTGTACAATGGGACATTTTCGAATTCATAAGCCGAACACTTAGTATGTGACGGGAAACTTGTCGAATTTCATAAGCGGATACTTAGCATGTTGTATAGGTCACTCGGTCTATTTTCGAATTAAAATTATTTTTGGTTTAAAAAGTGACAAGCCGTAGGGCGACCGGTCTATTTTGGTAAATTTTCCCAAAAATATTCATATAATCAATCATAAGAGATTTTTATTTGATTCAAAATATTAAATATCATAGCATAGTTTTTTTTTCGCTCTGATGGTTTTTGATGCATTCGTGTTGTTAAGCGAGTCTCTTAATCAGAATGCCATCCATTTGTTAGTTTGAATGATTGTGTCCTTTTCTATTAATCACAAATAGCAATATATAATACATCAGGGAACATTCTAGAATTGGGTTAAGCTAAAACAATGACTAAGGCCATAAAGGTATAAATGTCTATAATATACAATCGACTAACAATGTAAGTTTGAATGATTGTGTCATCTTTTATTAATCACAAATAACAATATATAATACATCAGTAAACATCTAGAATTGGGCTAGGCTAAAACATTGACTAAGCCCATAAAAATATAAACGTCTATAATATACATCGACTAACACTATTTGCTTTCAGACGAGGTCAAACAACTTCCACAAAAAGGTAACTTAAGCTCTCTTTGCTCAATGTGATTCCATATTTTAGGAGATCAACAACTGCTTTTGTCATAAGAGAGAATAATGGTGGTTAAGGTTCTTGTTTCTCGATTGCTTCTTGGTCATGCTAGTGAGGTCTTGATTTTTAATCCCCAGGCCAAAACTTCTACAAGTACATTGATACCCACAATATTCTTGACATTGAATACATACGACACGAATGAAGTTTCTTTTTGTTCGCACATTCTTGTAGCCTGAAAGAGATGTACTGATATGCTGAAGTAGATACTAGATATACAAGAATGTTCGAATATAAAGAAACTTCATTCGTGACGTATGTATTCAGTAATATTGTGGGTATCAATCTGCTTGTAGAAGTTGTAGCCTTGGGGATTAAAAATCAAGACCTCACTAGCATGATCAAGAAGCGATCGAGAAACAAGAACCTTAACCACCATTCTTCTCTCTTATGACAAAAGAAGTTGTTGATCTCCTAAAATATGGAATCACATTGAGCAAATAGAGGTTAAGTGACCTTTTTGAGGAAGTTGTTTGGCCTCGTCATAAAATATGGAAGTTGTTTGCTCAAGGAGATGAATTTGTGCTTCATCACCAGTTCACCACTTGTAATTCCTTTTAGTGAGATGGCCGAAGATCATCATCAGTTCCTGCAATAAATGCAAACAACCAACACAAAGTCCTCATCAATTTCAAGTGGGGCCAGAAAACGAAGTATGAAATGAATGCAAATGTAATAACCAAAGAGGGAAAAAGGACTCAAAACTCCATCTTGATTTAAAAGCATTGAAATGCTTGATGTGTCAAATATTTTGGCATCAATATAGTGTAAGACTAACTGAACTAATAACTTTAAGATTGGGGAAAATGAGCATCCCATCAATTAAAAGCTAATATTTAGAGCACCCTTTAACACAATCAAAACACAATAAAGCACACATCCATCAAAATATGTTGTATCTAAATTCAGCAATTGCTTATATATCGGCACTCATTTAATGAAAATATAATATGTACAACACCCTTTATCGAATTCTATATCAGCACTTCATTCTCTCAACCTACAAACACCATCTATAGGGGATCACTTACATTAAAGATTTCAATCAACCAACAATCACAACATAATACACATAATTGCATAAACTAAAACACCATTTAAAAATTCATAATCAAACCCTTTCTGTCAAAAGAAGCTATATAAATTTATAATCAATGAAAAATTGAGAAGCACCAAAGTAAGACATTAACCTAATCAAAAGCAAGATTAAATGAAACTTACAGTACTAAAGCTGCAGAATTATAACAAATGTTGATGCTTTGTGTAACACCCCCAAAATTCGTACAGCGGAAGACTTACAAGCTTTTGGGGTGCTACGGGGAATTGGTATCATCACAAGAATAGATAACAAGATATCATAGATGCAAATGTAAACAAGGTCAACATAAGGTTAAAGTTTACATTCATCCAAAATCTTTTTAAAGGAAAAGCCCATAGTTAATAAAAGTAGATAGGTCCAAAATAGAAATATCAGAGTTCCATCGATGTCTCAAGCCAAGCCAAGATCCAAGCAGCACAACCGATGTCCAAGTAGTGAAAGCAAGACTTCTAATTACCTGAGAAATACATGCTTAAAAAGGTCAGCTTTCGCTGGTGAGTTCATAGGTTTAAAGCAAAATCAATACGGGACCTGAAGAATTTTAGCGCTATGTGTAACTAGAGTAGGTGTAGACTCGCAATCACAATCACAATCTCAATCATAATCTCAATCTCAATCTCAATCTCAATCAATCGTTTATCATCTTAGGAAAGATGAATGGTCATAGTGAGCAAAATTTATTTATTTTCAAATCGGGTGCCAAAACAACGACTTACGGTGTAACATCATAATAACTTTCCCGAAAAAGCATACTTTAATTCACGAAAAATATTAAACCTTGCCAACATAAATTTTTATCGTCACCCATCACTTTAAACACGTTTCTCCGTTAATTTTCATAATAAATACGTTTATAACATAAAACGTAACCATTTCTCATTAACTCCCGACTTCTTACTTTCCGAGCCCATGCTTATTATCAAAATCCTCAATACACGTTTATATGTACGCCATTATTTTAAAATAGTTTTCTTTCACGAAATGTGACTATAAATGCGTCATCCTTTATTTCCAAATAACCAAACTTTATATATATTGTTTTATTAGGTTTCTAGTGCCAGAGTCGAAGTAGTGCCTAATTTAATGCCATAGAAATGGTCCAATGACAATTATTCCACACAAATAATCAATGATACGCATCACATTCCACATAATCAATCACCAATTCTCGTAATTTCTGAAAACCGTTTCAATAAAATTAACGATTCATTTTAAATTATAATTCATAGTTCATTTCAGGTTCTCAAATTTACCAGTTGTCACACTTTGAATGAATTAAACCAATTAAAGTTGCACAAGAATAACAAGTATTGATGCTTTAAATGAATTAAACCTGCAAAATCAAAACAAAAACTGTCACTCTAACATCAACAAATTGTAATATGTATTCAATGTTTGCATTAGAAAGTTTACAAACATTGCATAAAAAAGGAACCAATATTTAATCCGATACAAAAATACAAAAAAAAGTAAGAAAAGGAATCAAACCCGTTAGTTGTTAAGTGTTAACATCAATAATTTGATTTTGCTTTCAAATCAATTTGAACTATTTGTTGCAAGTGTAAGTGAATCAAATTGAAAAACAAATTGATTTTAATTGATGCTAAAGGTTCTTCATAATTTTTTTAATAGTGATTTCCAAGCAAATTAAATTAGAATACTATTACCAATTGAATTGAAAACTTTGTATTATCAATTGAATTGAGAAATTATAAAATATAAATTTGAATTGATTATATTATGCATATTACATCATGAACAAAAAAGAGATCGGAGGATATCAATATAATTGAAACTTACCTAATTTATTTTGTTGACATCATAAAATTTTTGGGATTTGAACAACAATTGTTCCTAGTTTCTAAGTTTATCTTCAGTTTAGCGAAAGTAAGGCGATGGAGATTTTGTTTTCAAACATACGAATATGGTTTTAGGCATAGGGATTTTGAATCGTGGATGTAGATGTAAGTGAATTGGGTGTGTTAATGATTTGGGCATGTTAAGGATTTGGGTGTAGATGTAACTAATTTTGATTGTGTACGTGTTTTGAATCGATCATACTCATTTAGGAATAAAATGAAACTATTTTGTGTGATAATTCTTGACAAAAGCAAAAATGGAGGCAATGACAGTGGCAATTATTAATTGCAAAGGCTTTTGCAAAACTATGTATTACTAGCATGTATAAATATAGATATCGTGACATACTACAAACCCTTTAAATAGGTCACGTTACAAATCTATGGTCGGCCCATTGTTTTTTTATTTATTATTATTATTATTTTTTTCTTCTTAATTCAAAATCTCACAAAAGTCCTCATTAGTGTCCAAAAATCTTTATAACTTTTTGAGTAAATTACATCGTTGGTACCCAAACTCCGCTCGATTCGCTAATTTGGTCCTAAGTTCTCAAAAATTACTCTTTTAGTCCCCAAACTCCTTTTCTACTAACGATCGTTAGCATTTCTCGCTAGTTGCATGGGCGTTTTCATCTTTTAGACTTTTAGTAACGGTTATTATTTTTTTGCTAACGGTCATTACATTTCTCGTTACCACTACCACTACCCATCACCCACCACACACCGCCACCTTTCACCTACCACCATCCACGGCCACCAACCTCCACCACCCACCACCACCCCTACCACCACTACACACCCCCATCCCCACCCACCCACCCACCCACAACTACCACTACCCACCACCACCATGAAGGAAATGGTGATCATAAAACATAACTTAAAAACATGAAATAAATGGAGCATCTATCATAATGCTAATAAAAATCCGAAAGCTCTTCTTAAATGTGTATAGTGTATACTTTTACCCGAACCAACACTGTTATTGTTATTATTCATATCCTGAATGCTTTGCTGAATCATGTGCTATTGTACCACCTGCTCACCACCTTAAGAATGTGGTAGTTGTTGTTGTTTCTGGGTCATTCTATTATTCTGCATGGCACAACCTTGTAGAGACCCATTCTGGTTAGAGTTACTTACAGAAGGGGAATCGTTTTGGGAGTTTGAGTTCATGGATTTTTGTCTCATTAACATATTGTGGTTATTCGAAAGGGTAACAACAGATTGGGCCGAACCACTAAGTGGAACTCTTTTGCCACTCATTTGATGACTATTATTCGCTGGGTTGTTAAGTATAGGCTGTAATGCAACTAGCTTATTCAGTCCGGTTCGGTCAGTTGGAAGGCTTTGTCGGGGGGAAACTTTTCAACCCCTCTATAAACAAATCGAGATTGTTAGATTCAAGTAATAACCACGGAGATCCATACTCCCACTCATGAATGTTATCAAATATCGACCAAACATGAGAAAACAGAAGCACAAGAACACTTAAAAGAAGAAAGTTTCTAGAGTAAGTTACACCGATGGTCCCCAAACACTGGTGGTTGTGGTGATGGTGGTGGGTAGGTGGGTGTGTGGTGGTTGGTGGTAGTGGGTGGTGGATGGTGGTGGGTGGTGGTGGGTAGTGGATAGTGGTAGTGGTAACGAGAAAAGTAACGACCATTAACAACAAAGTAATGACCGTTGGTCTATAACATGAAAATGCCAATGCAGGTAACGAGAAATGCTAACGATCGTTAGCAAAAGAAGAGTTTGGGCACTAAAAGTGCGATTTTTGGGAATTTAGGATTAAATTCGCGAATCGGGCGGAGTTTGTGGACCAACGGCGTAATTTACTCTAACTTTTATATTTCTTTGTGTTTGTTCGATCGTATAGTTTATTTTATTTTTTATTTTTTTTTGCGGGTGGGGTGGGGGGTTGATTTTAGAACATTATGTGTTGCTATATGTAGTAAAGATAAACGTTATATAAAAGGTTAAACCATAATATCGTATCTATAGTTGATTTTCGCTAAAAATTCTCACCGCTATACGTGGATACGCGTCAAGTTAAAGATAGAAAGAAAAAAAATCAAAATGGGCCTATCATGGAGTACATATATGCGTTTGGTTTTGCAAGACTTTGTATATAAATATGTGGGCCGAATTGTAATTTGTAATATGTAAAATTTAATTTATGTGCTTATTTGGCCTTATAAACGAGTATATATTTTTATTTGAAAGGCTATAAAGGAGTATACTGAACCAGTAAAAATCGTTCCACCTTTAAAAACACATTAATATCAGTTTATCAAAATGAAACTAATATCTCGAAAGATATTACTCATTTGTTTGTTTTTCTCTAATTTTGAGTCATTTAATATAATTTTCCCATCTTTGCATTAAGAAAGAATTATTTTCTAACTATATATATTTCACATAATCACATTTGGCACTCATTATGGTAATGAAGTAAAAATGTTTTGTAAAAAAGCCGTAATAATTTTTTGTTATCGAAAGACATTTTAGGTAAGATCCTTAAAGATATTTTATGGTGTATTAAATATTCATTTTTTTTGGTTCAACATTATATAAAACCAAATTAGCAACATACTAAATGTTCATCTTTGCATTCAGAAAAAATTATATTCTAAATATATCTATTTCACATAATTACATTTGACACTCATTATGGTAATGAAGTAAAATTGATTTGTAAAAAGGAAAATTTATACTCCGGAATATTTTTTTGTTGTCAAAAGACATTTTAGGTAAGATCATTGAAGTTATTTTATGCTATAATTAATGTTCATTTTTTGGGTCAACCTTATATAAAACCAAGTTAGTAATATACCCACTTCCAAATACACAAAACAATAAATGTCCATATAAATAAATGGTCATTTTGATTTTCATTTAATAAAAATAAATTTTAATGTGGTAAGTCAAAATAAACATGTCTTTGTCCACTTCTCATTCTCACTCTTTAATAAATAACAACACTCACAAGAACCTATCGATACCAACTTATTTCACTTCAATTTCGATCTAAAGGTTAAATAACTAATATTACATATAATCATAAATCTATCATCAACACAAGATTTTATATATGCGTATGTTCCTTGCATTTTTTTTGTATTGCCTGTGTGTTGTTGTGCTTTAAAAGTTTTTGACTTGATAAAAAGATGGTTTTTGTTGCATTTGAGTTGTTAAGTGAGTTTCTTAATCATTTTCTTTGTTTGTGTGTCATCAACTTAAGAATTTAATCTTAACATGGTTTGATTTCGTGGTTATGTGTACAGGTTGGAGCTATTAGCAAGATGTAGGTTTAATCTGAATATGTGTGTGTTCATTAAAAATGTTTTCATTTTTGCTTTGTGTATGAATGCAATAATAAATTAAATAAATGTGCTTATATTGTAGGGTTTTTTTTTTACAAAAAAATAAAAAATAAATAAAATAATGTTTATGAAATTTATAGTTGCAATTGATATATTTAATTTCTCATCAATCTTTGTTATGGTTTGTGAGTTCAATAAAGAAACTTAGGGCACAGACAACATTCTGGAACTTCCAAACCAAAGAAATGCAACAGGAAATGAAATGTTATGCTTCAATAGAATGACATGTTTGTTGTTAGTGTTAATCATCTGCATTCTTTTATTTATTGCCTGTTAGAATTAGGTATAGAATAGTGGTTAAGAATTGAATGAAGCATTAGATACTCTGCATATAATTAGAGAAATTTCCAGTAGAAACTTCTTTCAGATTCTGTTTTGGGGAATGAAAGGACGGTATAGTACGTCGAAGATTCAATTCGAGTGAACGTTTAGGGAATATTGCTTTCCTGTATGTTAAATAAGATCTACGCGCGTCGTTGTAAGACTTTATTTAGGCATTGCACGTCTCATTGTTTTCTTTGTCGATTAAGCTGTTTTCCACCTTTTATGTTTCTTTACTCCTATAAATCCCTTAAGCTCGTTATGTTGTTATTGCTAGGATGAATGTCATCACCAAGCCATTCGGTGTTATGTTACTGCAAGAACAGTAACTTCAATGACAAAGATACATAATTTATCAAGCTAAATGACCTTGGTTGGGTAGAATGAGTCATTTCAGTTCCCCTTTAACTACTAGCTAGTAAATTAAGATGAAATACGCCCTTAAAGTTATACTATCTGTGGTTTTTTAGGATTCAAAAAATTTAAAGCAAAACTCTAGCTCTTCATTTATAAGCCATGTGAATATCGATTTATAAGTTACTTTTGTTAATGATCTTCCTGAGAAAAACTGGTATTATTAGATACTTTAAATTTAGAGAAAGTACCCTCTAGAAATTTGTTATAGCTTTTGTTTCCAAAGTTGGAAAGGTGGTATATATGTTCGATAATATGAGTGAACGCTCCTTTATGTTCGATAATATGAGTGAACGCTCCTTTATGTTCGATAATATGAGTGAACGCTCCTTTATGTTCGATAATATGAGTGAACGCTCCTTTACGTATAGTGTTAAGTTGTTTCACAAAAATGCACTACATTCATGACAGTTATCTTGTATCTCAAGTCTGAGGATAACTTCTTAGGATTTACTTAATGACAAGATCCATAAAGTAACATCATGTAGTTGGGATCAGTCCTATATTCGGTATCATTGAATATCATCTGAAATGGTATGTCTATGCATCAATATACTTTCAAGTATATTACACCAAATCAGATTTGTCTTAATTTAATAATATTCCCATATTATTAATTGACAATGGACAATTTAGAATAACATTTATTCACTGATTTAAACATGTAAATATAGGATATAATTTATTATTTAATGAAAACAAACGTACCAAGTACTTCAATTCATTATAAATAATAATTGTTTAACATCCCTTATCCAAATACTAAATAGATCAATGCATTATAACTCTAGTTGATGAAATATATCTCAAGTAATGACATTCATACTTGTTGACAAAACATAAATCATCCAACTTTGATCTATCAGAATTTTGAGAATACTTATTTAAGAATTCAACTAGTGAAGTTCTTTTATGTGCATACTCAACTATTTTGATAATGTCACATAATATTTCATAAATTGTGTGTCATCCTTAACCACCAATTTATGACAATCAAACTTCTAAAACATTTTAAAGTTTAAAGTATTCTTATTCTTTAATGTATAATGCAACTATGCTTTTAGAAAGCACAACTAGTACATATGGCTAAGGATGAAATCCTTACCATGAGTAGTATTAAGTGTCATCTCAATTTCATTAGCATCATTGTATGCAAACAACAATATGCTATTTAAAATTCTCGTAAACAATAATATCTATTGTGTAATGTTTGATGCCTTCCAAACATTTAAGTTTGTCAGCAATGACAATTTTCACAACTTTTTGAAAAATTGTTCATCTATAGAATCTGGAAGCTATTCCAGGCTGAGGATATGATTCTATATCCAAATATATTCTTTTAGAATATTTATTACACAAGTTATCTAATAACTTTCAATTAGATATCAATGTTGTCAAATCATCTTGTAATTAAGCATGATACAACAGTAACATGATGTACATGAAAAATCCTTGAGTCATACTTAGATTGTATTCATGTTCTACATATTCATTTAGATATTCTAAATGATATATCATGTTCTATTAGATTCATTTACCGCATATGTTTATGTTAATAAACATTCATTCCAAGGTTGTATGTCATATTTTCTAAATCTTCAAGTAAAGTTTCATTCGAAACTAAGACTTAACATTTTACTTATATGGAATGTTACTTCTTATATGTTTTACAACATATATGATTTAGGAAATTAAACATAATACTCCCACTAGCTTTTAGGAATACTTAGAAATTATCTTATTTCAATTATAAATCAAAAATAGATTTAATAATAAAACAAAAGAATAATCTCCTAGATGCATGCATTTATCCATTTATGGATTATTGCACTTTGTACACTTCCAAAGATTTATTTGAATTCATAACTCCTTTTGATTACTTATCGTCCTCGCTCAAGTAATCTCTCAAGAAAGAGTTTTGATATTCCATTGTCATTTTCATATTAATGAAAATATGACAATCATAATCTTTATATATTTAATGTGTTTATGATAGAATATTCAATCACAGTTAATTACTTAAATGTGATTAATAATCTTGTCATAAGACATGCATTAAATACGTGTACAATATTGTCCATATGATTTCTATACAAAGATTTAAACCACAAGGGTTATCTTATCTTTGAAGAAACTCATCTTCATATTCTAGTCTAACTATTAAGATAAACCAAGTTATCTTTGTGGACAACATATTAATCATTCATAGTATTTGTACTTTACCCAATTTCATATTTGGTAATGTATCATAAATAATTCTCAACATATTAGTCAAATATCTGAGATATCCTTGCGGATCTATGAATGAGAATTCCATCATCTTGAGGTTTAACATTTTCATGTCTAGCCTCATTATGATATTCACTAGTTTATTTTAGAAGATTATGTATCTTGTAATTTTATTCTATAAAGATCAAAACTCCCACTTGCTTTTAGTAATTTAAAGACTATCTATAAATATTTAGCAAATAAAGCAACAATAGAATCTTTTGGGATATTACAAATACATATTGATAGTTTTTACTTTGTTAACAACTCTTCATAAGCAATTGAACAAATTCAGAACTTCAATATAAGACTTAATGTGATTCATCACATTCCATCATATGATGGTTTCTTATTAATCTTCTAGGTTGGAGTCTTATTGAGTATATTTAATCCATACTCAAATTTTCTAACCTTGATAACTTTGGAAGAAAAGAATTCATAGTTATCTTTAATCAAACAATTATAACAAGAGTTTGATTTTCCTAACTGAACATACCAAAAACATTTTGTATTTCATTAGGATTAATATTGTAATACAATATAACAATATTTAAGATAACCATATTCCTTTTGGCTTTGTCTATTTACCAACTAAGTCCTTTTAATGATATAATAGTATTTTCAAGCCAATTACATGCTTTATAACACAAGTACTTTTGACAAAGTCACTTCATGTCTATGTCTCTACAAGAAAACATAAACTGTTATAATCCCACTATACGTTATAAGTCATTCAATAATTTAATGACTTCATGTATATGTCTTAATTAAAAAAACATAACAAGATAACGTCTTACTTTATTATAAGTCTTGCAACAATTAAAAGACTTTATGTTTATATCTTTACAATGAAACATAAACATGTTAACTAAAGTAATCATGAACACCATCTCTTGGTTTCAATAGTATTTTCAAGTTAATTTATTACTTCACAATAGTGTAAAACAACATTATTTCTTCATTTATTTATGTCATTCAAAGAACACATAAATATTCAGATTGAAGTAGCATTAGATTACTTTATTAATTTATGTCATTCCAAGAATTCATAAATATATAAATTAAAGTAGTCTTGATATCATATTGACACATGTTCAAATAGGTATCTAATTTAGAAACTGCAAATAACATAATTTCATTACATCAGTTGATCTGCTAGTAATGAAAGTATGAATTTACCTTTCCATTGTAATCTAGCCAAGCTCTCACATGACGTAAATTACAACCTCAAGTGTTTCTTAAATTAGATGTGTATACATCCTATTATAACGTTAGTCTCTTAACTTTCAGTCAAGAGAATCTTTTAAATCATATCTTTATGAGTTGTTTCTTGCACACAATTAAATATAACAATTCTCCCACTTGTGCATG